>MU224333.1:1475866-1488714 GCA_018584345.1 Thuja plicata | reverse complement strand
TATATATATATATATAGTGTTGACCATTAAACAAGAAAAATTTAATCTAAATTCATATTGTTTCTTTCTGTAAACTTTTACTTCTATTTTATTTCAAAATAAAAAGAAGAAACAGGTATACAAACTTTATATATATATATATCAAATAACATTTAATATTAAATTTGTATGTCCATTCTGTACTTAGTTTATATATATATATATATATATATATATAAATAAATAAATTGAAATTTTAATAAAATTAATTTACAAAAAAAAAAATAGTGGAAGTGGAGGAGGCCGCAACCCTCATCCTCCCCCGCTCTTCCTTTAAGGAAGGCGACAGAGGGGAAGGGGCTTGGCCCCCCCTTGCTAGTCGCTGACACCACCGGCCACAGCTGTGGTCGTTGCGGCCGCAGACTATGGTGCGGCTAGTGGCCGCGCAGCCCAACCCGCCACCAATGCTAAACAAAACTGGAGGGGGGCGTGATTTTCATATCCATCGCTCTCCACACAAAAAAATAATTTAATAACCTGCAAACAATAGATGACCGAGCCGTCCTGCAAAACCTCATTTGTAATATACAAAATAAATTATGTATATAAATGTATATACAAATAATGTATATACATTTATATATAAAACGTATATTGTGTCTCCATGAAGAAGAAATTCTCAGCTCCATACCTGCAACATACAAGAGACCTAGAGCATAAGAAAATATTAAAATTACTCCTAGGGTTTGTGGAAGCAAAAAAAAAGAAGAAATTAGGGAAGAGAATAACAACAAGTGACTTTTTGTTACTTTCTATTTTTGAGCCTAACCCTAATTTTGAAGTAGGGTTAGGGCATAGAAATTGTGGGGGGAAAATATATTGTTGACTTTTTTTGTTTTTAGAAGAGGGGGCTTTTTAGTGGGAATTTTTACCATTTGTTTTAGCAAAAGTGATTTTGAATTGTGCTATGTAAAATTAAATTCTTTTAACTATTATGTTGTCTTAAGAAAAATATTTTTGGAGGATGTATTAATTTAATGTAATTACATGCCAAATAGCATTGGGCTATTTAAATTAATATATACCCATTCATATTTATTTATATAAACAACCTTATTATCTATAAGACTATAGCAAAGTTTTATCTCCAGGTGAAAATAATATCACTTGTGTGTAATCAAGATATTAAATTTAGAATGAAAGAATACCATTTAAAAAACACACTCTTTATGTGCGGTTTAATTTTAATTGATAGTTGTTAATGAAAGCATCCAACTTGTTAATGTTATTTTTAGGTGGCCACTATATGTGGCCAGTATATGGCCATTTTAAAAATAATATTACGGTTCAACTTCATAATGTTAATCCCATAGTGAGATTTTAATCAGGTTTTCAAAAATAATAAACATGCTTAATATTTGATTAATCCATGAAATAAATCATAGGCCGTATACCCCTCACATCATCAAACTCTATTAATTATCAGATAGAACTTGACATGGCAACCGTAACTTCATTTGTTGTATGTTAGACACTATGGATGACCTTAGAGGCAACCTTGGTAGGCACTTGAACATTGTTCATTTTCAATCCTTAAGGGAAACTTAAACCTTCATAGAATTGGACACTAGGTTGAGGGAGGTTGACCTGCAGTCATGATTTCCCCTCAACCCCACTTGTGTTTTTTGAATAGTATAACCTAACACCCTAACCGCATACCCTTGTGACTTTGCATTAGTAGGTTTGGTTGTTGCGTCAGAATGTGCTTTACGACTTAAATTAAGCCTTTCAAAAAAAAAGTTGTTGCATTTTTGGGCGCAAAATTTTTGGGCATGACACATGGTATCAGAGCCACATTTAAACACTGGAACCTTAAACCCACTATGTTTCATTAAACTTTAAACATCTGTATTAACATTTTCAAAATAAGATCAAACTTAGTAGAAATTATCGCAACAACTTTAAACATATTGAGAGACTTCTTTCAAGTTATACCACCCTCATATGTGTGTAGGATGCATCCAATAATGTGTCAAGCTCACACTCGTGGATGAGGCTGTAAATGTGCCCCTTCAGCATGAGTTCAGTTGGAAAAAAATTTAGGGGGTAATGGTGAGGAGCAGAGGCCTCCTCTCAAACAACCCCCAACCTCAACCAGGATGTATTGAATGCCCTTCAGAATCTGGTCGGGATCATTTTAGATAGGATACCATAGGATAATCATCACGCAGGACTCGTAGGTGCAACACGTGAGCACAGTAGGAGTCCCCCACTTAGAGTTGTGGAGGACCAGGCTGACCACGAGGGTGAATCAGTACACATGCCACCACCAGAGGCAGTTGTCCCAGCTTTTGAGAGGGTACCTCATGACACTGGGGACCACATTAGGGAACTTATACACCTTAACCCACCACATTTTTTAGGAGCCATGGGTGGGAGTGAGGCTAAGGCCTTCCTTTTGAGCCTCGAGAGATGTTTTGGATTGCATCCTTATGGGAGCAATACGAGGGCACATTTTTCTATCCACTTTTTGAGGGGATCAATAGCTATTTGGTGGAGGATAGAAGAGTTAAAGGGTAATTTGGCTATGGACACCCTCACTTGGAGCACCTTTATAGAGAGATTCAGGGATCGTTACCTATCTAAGCACTATAGGTAGTGACAGATAGATGAGTTTCATGATCTTCAACAGAGAGGGCTCATCGTCACACAATATGAGTGTAAGTTCTTGGAACTTCTACCTTATGTATACTATATGAGAGATGAGAAGATCAAGGTCAACCATTTTGTTAGAGGGTTGAATTCTTCTATATCAGGTTCGGTGTGCATGGCAACCTCGAGGAACCTTTGGGAGGCCATGGAAAAGGCCTTGATTTCTAAGGAGATTCAGGGTAGGGGACATGATGCATGAGATTGGTCTCAAAACCAAAACACCACACCATAGAATTTAGGGTATCAGAAAACACACTGGAAAGGAAATAACAACAATCATAACAATAATAGGCATTCCTCAGGGTCCTACAAACCCCCTCCATCTCAGAAACAGTCATATCAAGGACAGAGACAGAAGGCTCCTCAGGGGCAACAGGGCTCCAAGCCCAAACAGTGGTAGCCACAAACTCCTAGTAGGGACTAGAGGTCACAGGCATCATCGGCTTCCTCATCTAGGACTCAACAGTCCTCCAGGGGTTGTTATAGTGGTTCTAGCAGGACAGGGGGCTCACAGCTCTCTAGACCCTAGGGTACCCAGTTTCAGACTCGAGGGCCATGCTACTCTTGTGGTGCCATGGGGAATTTGGCTAGGGATTGCGCTCAACGGGGTGGTCAGTGCACCGCAACATCAGAGCCCACTGTTAGTGATATGGGTAGATCCCATAGAGTTTTTGTAGTGGTTGACAATCGCTAGGCAGAACATCAGGCTACTATGATTGAGACTACAGGTATGATTGGAGGTAACATAGTTACTATTCTATTTGATTCTGGTGCTATAGATTATTTTATTTCTCCATTGGTTGTGGAGCGTTGCGGGCTAGTGGCAGCTAGACAAGAAGTTAGTTGGGAGGTAGAGTTAGCCTCAGGTTCTAAAGTACCTGTCACTTCCTTAGTTAAGGATTTCCAGATATAGATTGGTACCATGAATACCATAATAGATCTATGTGTCACACCTCTTGGATCCTATGGGATAGTACTTGGCATGGATTGGCTTTATGCACATAGGGCCAAGCTAGATTGTCAGCAAAAGAAGGTAGAATGTTTAGATGACAATGGTAATGCTATAGTAATCCTGGGGATTTAGAGGGCAGTATCCATTCGTATGATTTCTACTGTGCAGCTTAAGTGGTGCATGTGAAAAGGGTGCCAATTATTTTCCATTACAATAAATGATAGGGATGAGGAAGTAGAAAAGGAAACTTCTCTTGTTGATCATCCCATGTTATAGGAATTTTCAGATGTATTTCCTTTAGAATTACCCGATATGTCTCCCCATAGAGCAGTTGATTTCCATATAGACCTCATGCCAGGTGTTGCACCAGTATCCAGAGCACCATATAGAATGTCTCCTAATGTGCTTAATGAGCTCAGCTTGAGGAGCTCCTTGAGAAGGGGCACATACGACCCAGTGTCTCTCCTTGGGGTGCACCGATTATCTTTGTCAAAAAGAAGGATGGATCACTTAGATTGTGTATGGATTACAGGCAGTTAAAAAAGTTAACCATTAAGAATCGATATCCACTGCCTAGGATTGATGACTTGTTCAATCAGTTGTAGGGTGCTTGTGTGTTCTCCAAGATAGATCTTAAATTAGGGTACCATCAGTTGAGAATCATGGAAAGTGATATCCACAAGACAGCTTTCCAGACTAGATATAGACATTATGAGTTCACTGTTGTGCCTTTTGGTCTTACGAATGCCCCTACTGTATTCATGAGCCTCATGAATGGGGTATTCTACACTTTCCTTGATAGATTTGTAGTTGTGTTCCTTGATGACATACTGATATATTCTTGTAATGAGAAGGAACATGAGGAGCATTTGAGATAGGTATTACAGTGCTTGAGAGATAACCAGTTGTATAACAATTTGTCAAAATGTGCCTTCTTCAGAACAGAGGTCCAATATTTAGGCCATGTTATTTTAGCTAATGGGATCTCAGTGGACCCATCTAAGATTGATGCCATTTTGAATTGGCCAGCACCCACTACTGTGACTGAGGTTAGGAGTTTCATGGGTCTCGTAGGATACTATAAGAAGTTTGATTAGGGTTTCTCTAGAGTGGCTCATCCTATCACATCCTTAAATCAAAAGGGAAAGAATTTTGACTGGACAGAGAAGTGCGAGAGGGCCTTTCAAGAACTCAAGAATGAACTTACTAGTGCACCTATTTTAGCAGTACCAGAGCCTTCAACAAACTTTTTGGTTTGTACTGATGCTTCCTTAGATGGTTTGGGGGCAGTACTTATGCAGGATGGGTGAGCTATAGCATATGAGTCTAGGAAACTTAAGACTCACAAGCTCAATTACCCTACCCATGACCTTGAGCTTATGATAGTAATGCATGCATTAGTAAGATGGCGACATTTCCTCTTGGGACATCGATTTGAGCTTCATTCAGACCATCAGAGTTTGTAATATATATTCACTCAGCCAAACCTTAATGCTAGGTAGAGAAGGTGGATGGAGTTCTTATGTGAGTATGAATTTGATGTCCATTATATCAAAGGAAAGGAGAATGTGGTCATTGATTCCTTGAGTAGGAGGTGACATGAGTTATCATCCATGATAACGGGTATAGACTTGAGAGATCATATACTACACCATTTATGGGAGGATGAATTGTATGTAGAGGTTTTTTAGTCGATCCGATCTTAGAGACCCCTTGTGGGGAGATTTTTAGAGTATTCCTTGGAGTCCAATGGACTACTACATCATAGAGGATGCATCTATGTACCCTCTTCTAGGGATTTGCGTAACATCATTATGTTAGAGGCTCATAGAGCCCCTTATGTAGTGCATCATGGAGTTAAGAAGATGCATGCTGATTTGAGATAGCTCTATCATTGGCCGGGAATGAGACAGCACATTGCAGAGTTAGTAGCCTGGTGTCTTGAATGCTAGAAGGTTAAGGCTAAGCATGGTCATCCTAGAGGGCTCGTTCAACCTCATGAGGTACCTATGTGGAAGTGGGATGTAATATCCATGGATTTTATTGTTGGTCTCCCTATGTCATCTCGATGCCATGATGCTATCTTGGTGACAATTGACAAGTTGACTAGAGTTTTCCACTTCTCACCCATCCATACCACCTTTACAGCCCCAACAGTGACACAAGTCTTCTTGAGAGATATAGTCAGACTGCATGGCATTCCTTAGAAGATCATTTCTGATAGGGATTCTCTCTTCACATAATATTTTTGGAGATAATTACAGGCAGCTTTGGGCACTAGGCTCAACTTTAGCACAATGTATCACCCAGAGACAGATGGCTAGATTGAGAGAGTAAACTAGGTTCTCAAGGATATGCTTCGTATGTATGTTATGGATCATCACGCCAAATAGGAAAAGTATTTACATTTAGTAGAATTTTCCTATAATAATGGGCATCATTCATCTTTGGGTATGCCACCATATCAGGCACTGTAAGGAAAACCTTTTAGGACACCTTTGAGGTTGGATAGGATTGAGGACAGAGTTACTGTTAGAGATTTGATTCTAAGCAGTTGATTGATTATATGTTTGTCATTGATGACAACATATAATACACAGTAGTAATTCTGTATGTACTTATAAGAATGATGATATGAAGACTTGCATGGATAGATACATATTTTTGACATGTTTATTATGTTATTTTCATACATGCAGACCCAGATATGATGTTTTAGTAAAGTTATGTAATTCTGTTATTGGCAGTTACAGTTCTGGAAGTGTAATGGTTTAGGGCCGATGTATATCACATGTTTCTTGAGTTGCACCTATCTTATATATATGCATGTGTATATTCATGATTAGTTATGAGTTGATGATATTAATCCAAAGGTGCCAAACATGTTTCAAGAAGATTGCAAAGTTAGAGTTAAATTGGTGAGGCCGACTTAGTGAAGCATCACGTCTATTTGGTTTATACTTGCATGGTTATAATTATGCTTGCATGCTTAGTAGAGCTGACAAGGATGTTATGAAGAGTTTCCTTATAGGTCCCATGATCTCATACTATGAGGAAGATACTTATAGCAAGTCAAAGGTGACACGCTAAGTGTGAATGATACGGAAAGAGAAGAAAGATGTATAGAGAAGATTATCAAAGTTGGTTCATTCATCAAGATTCTATGTGAAGAAGAAGTGAAAGATTGCAATACACTGGAAATGATCAAGATATCAGGTCTACTCTACAGTTCATCATCAGATATAGTGCATATCTATTATACAAAAGGTTGTAGCCTTCACCATCAAGCAGTGAGCTTTTGGATAGTGAGTACACCACCCCTAACAGGGTTACTTGTAAAAGACTCCTAACAGGGTCCAATCCTTAACCAGGTCACTATAATTATTGCATTGTATTGTACAAATCCTAACAGGGTTGAAATATCTTCTAACAAGGATTACTACAAACAAGTATAGTTTATTGTGGGTGCTAATTCCCACCAGGGTTTTTACCATTTGGTTTCCCCGTAATCAAATTGTGTGTTGAGTACTATGTTACTTGATTAAGCATTTAATTTGTTGTATTCTAAAGTTAAAGAAGTAAAAAGAATTGAAGTTACTGATAACTGATTCACCCCCCCACTCAGTTATCCTTTGGTACTATTCTAACAATTGGTATCAGAGCCAAGTGCCTTGGAGAAGAAGCCTAACAACTTAAGGAAGATCAAATGTCTTACTTCACAAAATAAAGCCCTAAGTTTGATGGAGAAAATTATCTGGATTAGAAAAACAAAATGATAACACATCTACAGTGTGTTGGATTTGAGATCTTTGAAATTGCTACACAAGAATTTGTAATTCCATCTCTGGAAGACCTTGCAAAGGATGATGCTACTAATAGAAAAAAGGAAACATTTACCAAAATGCAATTGCCAAAGAATCCCTAATCAGCGCCTTATCTGACAGTGAATTTTATGAAATCAAGAAAATTGACAGAGCATATACCATATGGAAGTATTTAGAAGATATGTTTGAAGGATACGTTTAAGAAAAGAATGCACATAGAAAGACATGGAAGAAGAAATACAACAGTCTTGAGATGTTACCTGAAGAGAACATTAGAGCTTACAATCAAAGGATAAATGAAGCAGTATTTGGAATCAGAAACAATGGTGGTGAAATATTAGAAGAAGATATAATGGACAAGTTGCTAACTACTTTGACATCAGACTATGAAAACAAAATTAGTATTCTAGAGGAAACCATACAATTCTCAAAAGATTTCAAGAGAGAGACCTTGATCAACAAAATCTCTGCATTTGAGATATCAAGATTAAAGACTGAACCAAAAAGTGAAACAACTTTCAAAGCCTCAGTGCATGGAAAGAAATCCTTACACATTTTCAGTCATAATGAGAAAGAAGAAGTTGATGAAGAACTTGAAGAAATCATTGCTATGATTGCTAAAAGAGAAAAGAAAGGTAAAGGAAAATATGAAGGACAACTTCCATTCAAATTTTTTTCATGTAACAAGATTGGTCACTTTGCATCTAAGTGTCCCACAAGAGTCAAGAAGTTAAGATATGATTACAAACCCAAATATAAGAAGGAATGCTATCATGTTGAAGAAGGTGTAACTGATGAAGATTCAGGAGAAGATGAAATTGGATTCATTTCCATTAGAGACATGGAAAGGTTGCTTGAGGAAATGGACATTTAAGATAAAAAGGAAGAACAAGAGCTAGCCTTAATTTCCAAAGCAGACATCAGAACTGATTGGATCATTAACAGTGGATGTTCCCATCATATGACAGGTGACAAAGTTAGATTTGTTCAGTTGGACAAATACAAAGGTGGTATGGTTAGATTTGGAGATAACACTCCTAAACCTATCATAGGCAGAGGTTCTATCACTTTGGATTGAAAGAAAAAGACTGATGATGTTCTATATGTTGATGGATTACATCATAACTTGCTGAGTGTTGGACAACTACTTGACAAGGGTTATCTTTTGGAGTTTAAAGAAAACAAGTGCATCATTAAAAACAAGGATGGAGACATGATTGCATCTAGCTCTAAAACAAAAGGTAATGTTTTTCAGCTCAATTCTGATGTAAGTTGTTTTGTTGCAAAGGTGGATGATAGTTGGCTATGGTACAAGAGACTATGTCATATCAATTTTGATAACATAGTAAAGATAAGTAATGCCAAAGCAGTTAGAGACCTACCAAGTATTGCAAGACTAGTTGTACAATATGCAGGGAATGTGTTATGGGAAAGCATGTAAGGAGTTCCTTTAGAAGCAAGAAAAACTTAGTTGAAAACAAATTGGACCTAGTGCATACAAATTTGTGTGGTCCTACTAAAACAAGATCATACTATGAAGAAAGGTATTTCATTTTGTTTGTTGATGATTTTTCTAGGATGATGTGGGTTGCATTATTAAAGGAGAAGTTTGAAGCCTTTGATAAGTTTAAAATATTCAAAGCTAAAGTTGAGAATGAGTCCAGATTAAAACTGAAATGTCTGAGATCAGATAGAGGAGGAGAGTTCACCTCTGATCAGTTTTATGATTATTGTGAAGAACATGGTATTAAAAGACAGTTGAGTGCACCTAGAACCTCTTAGCAGAATGGGATTACAGAAAGGAGGAACATAATCATACTTGATACAAGACACACTATGATGATTGAAGGAAAAGTTGTGCACACCTATTGGAGAGATGTAGTGAACACAACAGTATATACTATCAACAAAACCCAATTGAGGCCATGCACAGATAAGACATCCTATGAACTTTGGTTTAGCAATGTACCTACAGTAAAGTATTTCAGAATCTTTGGCAGCAAGTGCTACATCAAGAGAGATGATGGTGTTGGTAAGTTTGATGCTAGAAGTGATGAAGGTATTTTCCTTAGTTATTCTACTAAAAGCAAAGCATATAGATGTTTCAATTTGAGATTAAAGAAGATAATTGAAAGCACGCATGTTAAGATTGATGAAAAGTTTATGGTTCAAGAAAGATACTATGAATATGCACCTATGATTGAGGATGAACCTAGACCTAGCAACAAAGATACTGTTATTGAAGAAATGTTTGATTGCATTGATGTCTCATGCAATGACCCTGAATCAAGCAGAGAAGAATCACAGATTACAAAAGAAGAAGACACACCTAAGGTTCCAAAATTCACATCTAGATACCACTCTAAAGATGATATCATTGGAGATCAGAGTAGCAGTGTTTTGACTAGGTCAAAAGCAAAAGGTCTAGCAATGGATGAAGAATTATGTTTTCTTTCACAGATTGAACCTCTAAGTGTTGAAGATGTCTGTAATGATTCTGATTGGAAGAATGCAATGAAAGAAGAATTAGATAAGATAATAAAAAATGATACATGGGAATTGGTCCCTAGACCCAATGATAAAAATGTTATTGGAACAAAGTGGGTATTCAAAGACAAGATGAATGAAGATGGTACAGTAGTTAGAAACAAAGCAAGATTGGTATGCAAGGGATATGCGCAGAAGAAGGAATAGACTACACTGATACATTTGCCCCTGTGAGTAGACTGGAAGCCATAAAATAGTTCTTGGCATACGCAACATTCAAAGACTTTAAAGTTTATCAAATGGATGTAAAATCAGGTTTTCTAAATGGTGATTTGAATGAAGATGTCTACATTGAACAACCTAAAGAATTTAGTCTTTCAGATGAACCAAAAATGGTATACAAATTGAAGAAATCACTCTATGGTCTTAAACAGGCCCCAAGAGCTTGGTATGAGAGACTTGATGGTTATCTTACCAAGATTGGATTCAAAAAAGGAGAAACAGATTATAACCTATTCACAAGAGAAAAACTTGATGGATTATTGTTAGTTGCTATATTTGTTGATGACATTATCTTTTGGGGTAATGACAAGCTTAGTAAAGAATTTGCAAAAGAAATACAAAATGAATTTGAAATGAGTATGATTGGTCCTATAAAATACTCTTTGGGACTAAATGTAAAGAAAACAAATAAAGGTATATTCATTAATTAGTCTAAATATGTGAAGGAAATACTAAAGACTTTTTAGATGGAAGATTGTAAGCTAGTATGCACTCCCATGATAACTGGAAGCAAGATTTCAAAAGATGATGACTCCAGAGTAGTTGATAAGACATTCTACAAATATATGATTGGTAAACTCATTTATCTAACTCAATCTAGACCTGACATATCTAATGCAGTTGGCATTGTTGGAAGATTTGTAGCTGAACCCAAGTAGAGTCACCTAATGGCAATCAAGAGGATATTCAGATATCTAGAGGGAACTATAGACTATGTTTTATGGTATCCTAAATCAAAGAATGTAAAGCTTCATGTGTATACAGATGCAGATTAGGAAGGTTGTATTAATGACAGGAAGAGCACTTCAGGAGGAGCAGTATTCCATCAAGACAGGTTGGTTTCTTAGATAAGCAAAAAGTAGAACTGTATTTCTTAGTCAACAGCGGAAGCTGAATATGTTGCAACAACACTGAATTTTTCAACCATGGTTTGGATCAAGCAGATGGTTAAAGACTTTGGCATTCAGGTTGATTATCCTATTATTATTCATTGTGATAATACCAGCACTATCAACATGTCTAAGAACCCTGTGATGCACGCAAAGACAAAACACATAGAGATCAAGCACCATTTCTTAAGAGAAAAGGTTGCAAACAAAGAATTTAAATTGGACTATGTGAACACCAAAGAATAGTTGGCAGATATTTTCACAAAGCCCTTATCAAAGGGTACTTTTGAGTATCTCAGGGAGAAGTTGGGAGTAATTCCCTCTCCTAAGTCTGCTTAGAAGAAGTAGCAAAGACATCAGTCATTAAGTGACTAATGAATACTACTCTACTTCTGGAGTAGTACCTGTACCTAAAAGGACTATGACACCCTTTTCCATTGATGTCAAAGGGGGAGTATATAGTAAGGATGAGTATGTACAAAGGGGGAGCATATACTCTGGGGGAGTATATACATTGGAACAAAAACACAAACAGAGGTACTACTATAGTTTACAAAAATCTTTGATGAGGATATTGAGAAGATTGTAAAAGAAAGAGGACACCATGAACAGAGGATGTTTTTGATATTATATGTTGCCATCAATGTCAAAGGGGGAGATTGTTGGAGATTTGATTCTAAGCAGTTGATTGATTATATGTTTGTCATTGATGACAACATATAATACACAGTAGTAATTCTGTATGTACTTATAAGAATGATGATATGAAGAATTGCATGGATAGATACATATTTTTGACATGTTTATTATGTTATGTTCATACACGCAGACCCAGATATGATGTTTCAATAAAGTTATGTAATTCTGTTATTGGCAGTTACAGTTCTAGAAGTGTAATGGTTTAGGGCCGACGTATATCACATGTTTCTTGAGTTGCACCTATCTTCTATATATGCGTGTGTATATTCATGATTAGTTATGAGTTGATGATATTAATCCAAAGGTGCCAAACATGTTTCAAGAAGATTGCAAAGTTAGAGTTAAATTGGTGAGGCCGACTTAGTGAAGCGTCACGTCTATTTGGTTTATACTTGCGCGGTTGTAATTATGCTTGCATGCTTAGTAGAGCTGACAAGGATGTTATGAAGAGTTTCCTTATAGGTCCCATGATCTAATACTATGAGGAAGATACTTATAGCAAGTCAAAGGTGACACGCTAAGTGTGAATGATACGGAAAGAGAAGAAAGATGTATAGAGAAGATTATGAGAGTTGGTTCATTCATCAAGATTCTATGTGAAGAAGAAGTGAAAGATTGCAATACACTGGAACTGATAAAAAAAATAGGTCTACTCTATAGTTCATTATCAGATATAGTGCATATCTGTTATACAGAAGGTTGTAGCCTTCACCATCAAGCAGTGACCTTTTGGACAATGAGTCCACCACCTCTAATAGGGTTACTTGTAAAAGACTCCTAACAGGGTCTGACCCTTAACCAGGTCACTATACTTATTGCATTGTATTTTACAACTCCTAATAGGGTTGAAATATATTCTAACAAGGATTACTATAAACAAGTATAGTTTATTGTCAGTGCTAATTCCCACCGGGGTTTTTACCATTTGGTTTCCCCGTAATCAAATTGTGTGTTGAGTACTGTGTTATCTGATTAAGAATTTACTTTGTTGTATTCTAAAGTTAAAGAAGTAAAAAGAACTGA
>MU224333.1:1448403-1472114 GCA_018584345.1 Thuja plicata | reverse complement strand
AATATATATATATAAATATATATATATAAATAAATAAATCAAAATTTTAATAAAATTAATTTTTTTTTAAAAAAAACTGTGGAAAGGGAGGAGGCCGCAACCCCCATCCTTCCTCGCTCTTCCTTTAAGGAAGGCGGTGAAGGGGAAGGGGCTTGGCCCCCCCTTGCTGGTCGCCGGCACCACCGGCCATAGTCATTGCCCTTGCAGTTGCAGACTATGGTGAGGCTAGTTGCCACGTGACCCAGCCCACCACCAATGCTAAACAAAACTAGAGAGGGGCGTGACTGTCATATCCACTGCTCTCCACACAAAAAAAAAATTTAATAACCTGCAAACAATAGATGACCGAGCCATCCTGCAAAACCTCATTTGTAATATACAAAATAAATTTTCTATATAAATATATATACAAATAATGTATATACATTTATATATAAAACGTATATTGTGTCTCCATGAAGAATAAATTCTTAGCTCGATACCTGTAACATAGAAGAGACCTAGAGCATAAGAAAACATTAAAATTACTCCTAGGGTTTGTGGAAGCAAAAAAAAAAAGAAGAAATTAGAGAAGAGAATAACAAGTGACTTTTTGTTACTTTCTATTTTTGAGCCTAACCTTAATTTTGAATTAGGGTTAGGGCATGGAAATTGTGGGGGGAAAATATATTGTTGACTTTTTTTGTTTTTAGAAGAGGGGGCTTTTTAGTGGGAAGTTTTCCCATTTGTTTTAGCAAAAGTAATTTTGAATTGTGCTATGTAAAATTAAATTCTTTTAACTATTCTGTTGTCTTAAGAAAAATATTTTTGGAGGATGTATTAATTTAATGTAATTACATGCCAAATAGCATTGGGCTATTTAAATTAATATATACCCATTCCATATTTATTTATATAAACAACCTTATTATCTATAAGACTATAGCAAAGTTTTATCTCCAGGTAAAAATAATATCACTTGAGTGTAGTCAAGATATTAAATTTAGAATGAAAGAATAACATTTAAAAAGCACACTCTTTATGTGTGATTTAATTTTAATTGGTAGTTGTTAATGAAAGCATCCAACTTGTTAATGTTATTTTTAGGTGGCCAGTATAATGGCCATTTTAAAAATAATATTACGGTTCAACTTCATAATGTTAATCCCATAGTGAGATTTTAATCAGGTTTTCAAAAATAATAAACATGCTTAATATTTGATTAATCCATGAAATAAATCATAGGTCGTATACCCCTCACATCATCAAACTCTATTAATTATCAGATAGAACTTGACATGGCAACCGTAACTTCATTTGTCGTATGTTAGACACTATGGATGACCTTAGTGGTAACCTTGGTAGGCACTTGAATGTTGTTCATTTTCAATCCTTAAGGGCAACTTAAACCTTCATAGAATTGGACACTGGGTTGAGGGAGGTTGACATGCAGTCATGATTTCCCCTCAACCCCACTTGTGTTTTCTAAATAGTATAACCTAACACCCTAACCACATATCCTTGTGCCTTTGCATTAGTAGGTTTGGTTGTTGCGTAAGAATATATTTTACGACTTAAATTAAGCCTTTAAAAAAAAAATTGTTGCATTTTTGGGGGCGGAAATTTTGGGCATGACATCATGGTTTTCTAACTACTATGCTCTCTTAGCCTTAATCTCTACTAGTGACAATCCTAGAATGATAAATTGATAAAATGTATGCCTAAATCTAGCTCAATTCTCTCAAGTGATGAAAATAGTGAATTCAAATGCAACTAAAATGCTCTCCATAATGCTCAATTGCTATGATGATCTCTCAAATATGCTCCAATTTTCTATAAAAATGGCTATAGGTTTGATGCTTTGCATTCAAATTTCTAGGATATGATTATGCTTAAAAATGGCTTGTATTTATAGCAAATTCCCAAGTGTAGGGGGTAGAGACACTTGATCATGATTAAGCCCTGGTTGAGTGAAAGGCTTTGAGATAGTTTCAAATGGGGGGATAATTTAAAGGATTGTCTCAAAGGTTGAGACAAAGGGACAAATTTGAGTGATTGAGATTCAAAGTTGAAAATGAGTGATTGAGATTCAAATTTAGGAGTAATCCATGTGCTTTGTATTCTCAATTCACATTAGTTGCTCAAATTCATGTTGAAAGATATTATGATTATTTAATTCAGTCAATTAATTAAATTATCCATGTAAGGATGAATAGGTTCAATTTGATTTTTGATTAAAAAATATACAATTAATTGGTTAAAATCAATTATATAATTTTAATTGATCCTTTTAGGCTTATATTTGATTATTTTATGTCATGGTTAATTAATCCTTTAATTTAAATTGATTTTGTCCACTTTGATTGATAGATGTCCATTTGAATTGATTTTGATCCATTTTGATGAAAATTAGAGCATTTGGTTGAGATTTGTAGATTTGATTGATTCTAGGACACCTGCCCAGTTTTATGTGTCTACACTAACCATCACATATATAAATCACCATAAAAACTTGAGCTTCTATATCCATCAGCAAAGATAATAATTCCAACTGTCAACCTCAAGAATAGTATGAGTAGCATGTGAAGTGGCAACTAGATCCATCCTTAAAACATGCTCCTAATCTCAAACCAAAGCATAGATATCATCATACATATTGTATCTATAATATCCAACTATCAAACTTATCCGATCATCGATCTAATAGGATCACTGATCGATCCAATAACCAAATTTCTCTATTCTTCACTATATTCTATATACTCGATACTCAGAAATCTATAAATTAAAAAAATGATGACATTAACTGCTGCAATCATAAGCCAAGGTAGACAATACCTCACTAAATCTCCTTCTAGGTTCGCACCTCAAAAATTGATCATACATTCTTGTACCGATCTATATACAGAACCCTATATACTATGTCAGTTTTCCCATGCTTAGCCAAATTTTCACTTTAACCTTCGGTATCATCATAGTATGATAACTAACCTTCAAAATTGTGTATGGTTTCCATCAATGATAATATAAAATCTAACAAGAATAGTTTCTCTTTCCAACAATTCTCTCCTGTGGCATTGATAGAAACACTTAGAGAAAAATAACTAAGTGTCCAAACAAAATGCTAAACTGCCAAAATCCAAATTTGTTTTCTCCATAACCAAAATTATGTACTCCCCTTGAGATGAATTACTCATTTTTCTCTCCTTATGTCTCCCCCTTTGACATCAATGGAAAAGGTCTAAAGAAGACCAAAATTGTTCTACCAATATCCTATGTATCTTCAATATATACAAGTATACAATATATAGTTATAAAAGCTTAAACACATTAAAGGAATTGTTTATCATAGCTTAAAAATAAATGTCCCAACTCTTCCTCATGCTCTCCACAATCTGAATCTATCCACATAAGATGTATACAAGATTCTCTGTAGCTGTAAGATTTGATACATCATGATGTGAATAGGATGCCTCTATCTCCTTTAGGCAATTGAGAAAAATGTCTTACTTCGATGTGATATGGATTTTTAGTTCACCCATCCTTCCCTTCACTCTATCCTTCTCAACAATAAGGGTTTTTATTTTGTCATTCAAGAGTATAACTTAAACTATATAACTGGAGGCTGATATTGACAAGGGATCATATGATCTTGATAATTTTCCCAACTCATCCTCACTTTGCCTTATGATCTTTTCAATATCACCAACATGATTGGGATGATCACTACATTCTCTAAAGATGTTTCTACCTTTAGTTAGAGAATCCTTAAACTATTTTATACCTATCCCCAAAGATGTTCTATCTTGTGTAATAGAGGAATTTAATTCATCATATCTTTTCTTATCAAATCATTCCTCACCTTTACCAAAGATGAATCCTCCAAAGAATGAAAGTGTGAATCTACTACATTTAGTAGTCCTTCTTACTGACCCGATAGAGAATCTTTCTTATTTTTTGTATAGATCAACATGATCTTGCATATAAAAAGGGATGCAAGAGTAAGAAACTCACTATCTTTCCTATGTGTCCTCAAGATCTGATTCTTATCTTTTGTATGAGATATATTAGCAATATTCATCACCTGTCCAGAGATGAGAGCATCCAGCTGAATTGGACCTTGAATTATTTGCATGTCCTCCAAATTACTTTGTAGTGTCTATTGCCTCAGTTTTCATAATTATGTCATCAAAGACTTTTATCTCCATCACCTCATCAGTTTGATCTACACCTTTTTTGTTCTTCCTTGTCTTTCTCCTTATCCTCTTGTGCTTCAACATCTATTTTCACATCATCAATTATCTAAACATCATTGAATTTTTCAACATTCTCTTTCACCTCACCAATCATATAATTATTTTCAGATAAAGTCAGAGGAATAACATTAGGTTGACCTTCATTGTCTGTCATGGGTTGCACTAAAAATGTAATAGTAACTATAATACTCACCCATATTTTTCTTTTCACTTCATTTTTTCAAACTCTTTTAGGCCATATTTTAGGCGTGTTTATTATTTCAGTGATGCTTGAGGATGATGATATCTAGCATTACATTAATATTTTATTTGTATATCATGAGCAGTGGATCATAGTTGTGTGATATAATGAGTGGATAGTTAGATGATTATGATTATTTTCATGTTGATTATCTTCATAGGATGATGTTATTTATGATTATGGTTGTTGTTGACCCCATACTTGCATGTGTGTGGTTACCATGTATGTTTTAAATTTATATTTGATGTATTTGATATGTTGAGGGACAAAGTTGTACTTACTCGCTTGCGAGGTGCACACGATCTATCGATTCCTACCATTGTATTTTATATGTATATATGTATGTGCATGTCTTTGATGTAGGATTGCAAGTACCGAGTATCGACTTCCCTGATTTTCCAGGATTGGCGTTCCCTTTCACAATATATCAATGGTAAGAGAGGGGAGATACCAATCAGGTCCAAATCTCAACCTAAGCCATCAGTGGACACATATCGAACTGACTACCCATCCAAATTGGTCAAGGTGACATGAATTTGTGAACCCTTCGTTTGAGTATGATTGTTTCCTTTTGTGTTGGTCCTTTTTGCCTTCTTGTTTCAAGTTATGTTGTTGATGTGAGTTTTTATGTTAAAGAGGATTAGGGTTTTGATTAGAATTAATTATGGGATAATTACATCCTATAGAATATTGAAAATATTAAGTATATTTAATTAATTATTTGGGATTAATTAAACACCTATAGTTATTAGATAATTATTTTTTACAAGTCTAAGATAAAGTCTTGAAATACATGTTTTCTTATTCTAGTTTAGGGTTTGAATATAGGTTATCGTATTTGTGTTAATCTAGGTATGAGCTTTCTCAATTTGAAAATTAGCATGAAAATTTATTGAACTTTATCAGAATTTGAATTAAGTTATTTCAAATGAATTTGTGGACAAAACCCTCTTTCTAGAAAAAATGATTAAATGTATTATTTCAATAATTTTAGAATTAAAAAAAGTATATGTATGGTGGTGTCAATTAAGGGTTTTGACTATTATCAATTAAAAAAAATCATATATATATATATATATAATTATGAGAAAAAAAGAAGTCCCCTGCTCTCTGTACTTTTTTGATTGAATTTCCTTTTATAAAAATAAATAAATAGACAAGTGAAGGGCTCGGCCCTACCACTACCATGAGATCCCGTAGGAGAGCTCGTGTGCGAGCTCCCTATAGGTGACCTCGCGGGTGCTAGCAGGCAAGCCCATGGTGCCACCGTAGTGACTCGCAAGTGAGCATGCGTGATGAGCTGCCACAATGACCCACACGATGATCTCACTACAGGGACGAGCTTGCTGAGGCAAGTTGGGAGCCTGCAAACTCTTTCCCATTGTGGGGTATGGTATTTTATTAATTTTTATAATTATAAATAATAAATTTTTTTTTAAAATTTATGTTTTATATTATAATTAAATTTAATTTTTGTTAAATATAATTTTTAACAAATAAAAAATTAATAAGATAATGAGTACCTCACCCATGCCTTGAGTGCTAGAATAGGCTACAATGGAGTATGAGATGATTCTTTCCCATCTAATGATTTGTTGGTTCTGGCATAATTAGTATCCTTGTTTGTATGAGAGGTTTACTGATGCTGCATATGGTCACATGAGCACCGAGCTCCAGAGAGGCTATCGAGATAAAGCTCAAGGGTTAAATGTATGTGATGACACTTCCCTATATAAATTTTAGGTTTCCTAAACATGTCAAGTGCCTCTAGTAGACCGTGTAGTACACCCTTGTGATGTAGAGATCTTTTAGGATCCCTCATTTATATATTTATAGTTTTGTGAATTATTAGCCGAGTGGGGTTTGATGTTATCTCCTCAGCATGGTAGGAGTGGACCTCTTAGTTCCATGTGGTTGACTAGTACTAATTCTATTACCATTCAAGTTTCTGACATTCATATTTTGGTGTTGGATGATCCTTGTAGCTGTTACATTCTTCTTGTTCATCATTGGGGATTTTCCCTTATCTTTTATATGATGTATATTTGTACCTTGTATCAGTTTGTGATACCTTTTTGAGATGTATATGTACTTGTACTTGATTTATTATCACATACCCTATGACTTGTGTAGTGGATGTTGATTCATTATGTATACCTTGTGGTATCACTTGTATTTATGTTCACATTTATATCATGACACATTTGTTATTCAATTAAATACGTGAGAATTTGTACTTGTAGATGTTCTGAATAATTAATTATCTTATATTTAATTCTACGTCATGTAACCCTTGAGAATTATAATTTGTGATTGAGTTACATGTATGGGTTTGCATTGTCTTATGTTATATTGCTTTTGCATTGATATTCATTGTTAAGTAAACTTTAAAAAAATTATTCTGTAAACTTAGTATCATGTTTTAGGTTAATTTCTCTTGGGTGCCTTGGAAAGGAATTATAGTAACTCTACCAATGAAAACATCAGTCTCTTCATCTTTCATCTCAATAGGTGTATCCCACAGGGGCTTCACTTAGTGAACCTGAATTGTAGGATGTGCGTTTATGGCATACTAAAGAATCTCCCTATTTTTAAAACATATTGCTCCAAACTCTTTTTTTTTCACCCCATCCAATACCCCTCTAATATCCCCAACACCCAATTTCCTATATAAACCCCCAACCCCCACCTAAAAAAAACCCCTCCCCCTATTTAGACAATATATTTCCCCCTTTTTTCGCCCATTTTAAACCCCCTAATACGAACACACGTGATAGTGTATTTCCCCTTCAGTGAAGACCCCATGGTGTATCCATAATTTCTTTAATGGTTCAACATATGTTTCCTTCTCACATTCCTTCGGCATATCATCAATTTTTTTTTGTCAATTAGGAGTTTTTCAGCACATTCTCTATTTCCTCTACTATCTCATCAGTATTTCCTATCAAAAGATTATTGATTCTTGTTTTACTTCAGAATTCCTTCTTTTCCAACTCAAGTATTCTGTCAATTTCCTCTATTGCAATCACTGGGGAAATTTGCAATAAGACTTTCTCTCCAATTTCCTTATCTTTTTCTAGAGCTACGAGTCTTCTTCCTTCTAAGATATCAAAAAGTTCATCTAGTATCTCTCCCTTAAGCTTACTCAATGCTTTATTGTACTTGTTCATGTAGTAAATGACTTCTTCTATTCTTCTATTTTTATATTCATCATATCTATTGTAATGTATCTGTACTTGAACAATAATTCCACGAATAGTCATATTATTAATAACATCATTTGCAGAATAGTGGGGCTTACCAATGTCAGGTTTAGGATTCTTTTGTGCAGGCTCTCCTTCTATTGTAGGATGTTTGAAAATTATTGCAACCTGGTGCAGAGCACCTCATAAATATAGGGAAGGGTCACTTGGATGACCTAAGACATTGGAAGGAAACATGATCTATAAGGTCATTTAAATTATGTTTAACATGGTCTATGATCCATTTGATGTAATAGCAATGTAATGGAGATCCAAAACATGTAATGTAGCAAAATATGCAAAAAAGATGTAAATTGCAAAAATTGGGATAGAGGGCTAAGAATAGGTCCTTAGATGAGTCTGGGAGGTTTGAAATGGTGTTAAGGTCCTAAAAGGACAAACTCCTAAGTTATAGGTTATTAGGAGTTTATTTAAATATGTTTTAAATTTCAAAAATATGACTCTTAATGGTCAAATGTAATATGGAGGGAAACACCAAAACTTCATTAGTTTGTTGTGTTAGGAGATGTTACTATCTTAGATTGGTTTGAGAAGTTAGAGGAAGTTATTTAAGCCTTGTAAACGATGAAGAAGCAGAGTGGTATAATCTGTGAGAAAATTGTATGAACTGTTATTGAGAAGAAGTAATAAAAGTCTAAATTCTTGCATTTTGGCATTGGTTTTGATGTGTTATTGATTTCAATTAATTTGTATGGTGGAGAAAGGGTATTCTAAGTTTTTTACAATCAAGTTTTAATCATTTTACATTTTTGATCTTCCAATTGAATTAGACTGTCCTGTACAAGCTTTATTTTGTATTGTTTAGAAATGTGAAATAGTAGATCCATCCCCTTTATGTATTTAATGTCACTTGGGGATGGATCCTAACCTTGTATCATAAAATTATACCCATGTGAACGCAATAAAGAGAGAGAACTTGCAGGTTGGTGTAGATTGAGTGGAGTTGATGGGGTTGAAGGCTACAGGAGTTTGGTGCATGGGTATAACAACATGAGGTATGCTCAAAGGAGGACCCTATTTTATGAAAGAATCTACCAGGGGATGTCAAAATGATGGTGAACCAACTTTTGTTGGGTTGGAATAGTGTTGGGAAAGTGGACATTAGACGAGCCCTAGTTTTTAGGGGTTTTGGAGGCCAAATTGGGGCTTTTACACATAGAGAGGTCATAGGTGAAAATTAGTTGCAATTTCCTTTAATTTAAGTCTAATTAGAATTATTTTGAAGAAATTAGAGCGTAGAGTTGAGCTTTGAACATATTTTCTTTGAAAAGTGATGGTTTTAGCCCTCCTAAGAACTGTCCCAGTCAGCAACTTGAAAGGGTTGGTCCAAAGCACTTGGGGTCAGGGTTTGAGTAGGTGATATAACTTGAAAAAGGGTATCCAAATATTATATTTTTTATAGGGTCTTTTGATAATTTTTGAGAAAACTATGAATTAGACTTATTGTTGTACTACTAGGATTGAGGATTGAAGGCCTACAAAGAGAAGTTTGTCTTTGGGTGGAAAAACAACGAGAAGTATGACCTTAGATGTAGAATTTGTGATATTGAAATGTGTTGAGAACCTTAGAAGGATTAGGAAAACCCATCAAAGGAGTTAAGGGTGTTGGAATAGTTTGTTTGGGAACAAACATGGGGCATGAAGCAAGGTTGGGTGAATGGGTATGAAGTCAAAGGAGAGAATCTAAAGATGTGGAGCCTAGTTGAGTGCAAGATGTTGAATTTAACCTCTGATAGGTCTAGTGTGTGGGTTGGGTCTTGGAGTTGATTCATTGTTGAAGGAAGCATTAGAATGTTGTTACAAAACAAATAAGAAATTGGACATTATCCTAAGAAGATATGAGAACTGCCACTAGCCTCTACACCACAACCTTAGATCCTTCCAGTAGCATCAATCTATTCTTTCTAACCCATGCCTTTCTCATTTCATTCTTACCTTCATCACCATCAATTATTTTATTTTCTTTATCATTTTTCACATTGCTTCTTTCTACCAAACCTCTTACATTATTGTATCTGTAATTCTTTCCGATGTGGCCAACTTTTTTGCAATTAAAATATATCACATTTCCATACCTCATGTTCCCTTGATTTGTCCTTAGTTTGCACTTATTCACAATGTGACCAAAATTATTGCATTTGTAGAAGGTTATGTTCTGTTGATTCAGAAAATTATTCACCTTTGATTTGCACTCATTTGATTTGTATCCATAGTTGTAGCATGTGTAACAATAGCCAGAAAATGATGTGGTATTAGGTCTACTCCTACATTGATTTTTTCTATGACCAAATTTGTTATACGAAAAACATCTCTGATTGAATTTTTGGTCTATTAGATTGCCTCATAGGTGTTCTTTTAGGTTCCTCCATCTATTTGACACTCAGTTTTATTCTTCAAGGACTTCTCAAGATATTTCTTCACTTCAATCTCCTTTGTCATCTTCATTACCTTAGCTTCCATTTCCTATTTCAAATTGTTTCTGTCTTTTGTGATATGTTCACATCATCTAATTATTATTTTAAGGCTTGTGAATCATTAGTACTTCCTTTCTACTTCAACTATTCAACAAGATCTTTCCTCTTATCCCTAGATTTATTTAATTGGTCCTTCAAATTCTCAATGAAAATTTCAACATCCTTGAGCCTCTTTTCCAATGCTAGGTTGTGAGCATTTGATTTTTAAAGATCTTCAAGAGCAACCAAGATCTATCTTTGAACACTACTAGAAACTATTAAATATGCCATTAGGACCTTCCTGAACCTGTTAGACTTTTTGTAAGGACCAAAGCTCTAATAATAATTGTTAGGATTGAGGAACACCGAGAGGGGGTGAATCAATGTTCTATCACTTTTGATCTTATTAAATTTATTGCATAACAAACAAAAAATATATATGAAAGTAAACAACATAAACATAAGAAAAGCATCCACAAAATTATGAGAACATTTTTATTGTGGAAACCCAGTTAAGGGAAAAACAATGGAGGGGATGGAACCCACAAGTAATTACTTCTGTGGAAATAAGTAACCCTGTTAAAGGTTTGAGTACATAGGGGAATGTACATGCATTCATGATTTCAATAAAGAGATCATTACTCATATTACAACATACAATGAGGCTCACTTTCATACAAAATGAATGGATACCAATCCAACAAAAATAAACTGAGAGTTAGTATCAATTATGCTTGAAAAGTTCCATGTAAATACAATATAAATCTTCATATCTAATAGTCAAATCCCTGATCACTGATCTATCACACATACACAACATATCATTATCTTATCCAACCATCACATATATAGATCACCAATAAAAATTGAGCTTATATATCTATCAATTAAGATAATAACTCCAACTGTCAGCCACAAGAATAATATGAGTAGCATGTGAAGTGTCGACCATATCCATCCTCAAAACATGGTCCTAACCTAAACAATGCATATATGTCATCATATATGTAGAATCTATCATATACAACTATCAAACCAATCAGATCATCAATATGATAGGATCTATGATCGATCCAATAACCAAGCGTCTTTGTTCTTCACTATACTGTGTATACCCAATATTTAGAAATCTGTAACTCAAAAAAATGATGACATTAACTACTGAGATCATAAACCAAGTTATAAAATACTCCTCTCAAGTTCCTCCTAGGTTTTCACCTCAAAAATTGATCATACATTCCTATACTAATCTTTATATCGAACCCTATTTACTGTGCCAGTTTTCCCATACTTAGTCAAATCTGCACTCTATCCTTCGGTATCATCATAGTATGATAAGTAACCTTCAGAATCATGTATGGTTTCCATAAATGAAAACAATACAATCTAAAAATAATAGTGTCTCTTTCCAACAATGGATAAAACCTATTAGGATTGAGGAAAACTTGGGGGGGGGGTGAATCAGTGTTCTAGCACTTTTAAATTTATTAAATTGATTGGACAATAATAAACCAAATATAATTGAAAGTAAACAATATAAACATAAGAAAAACATTGATAAAATTATGACACTGATTTTTTTAATCATGGAAACCCGATTAAGGGAAAAACTACGATGGGAATAGAACCCACAACTAATTAATTCTATAGAAATAAGTAACACTATTAAAGGTTTGAGTACATAGGGGAATACACATGCATCCTGTCTTACAACCTAGAGATCACTGGTCATATTACAACATAAAAAGGCTCACTGTCATACAAAGGCTCACCGCCATACAAAATGAATGGATAACAATCAAACAAAAATGAATTGACAAGTAGCATCACATGTTATTGAACAATTCCATGTAAGTTCATTATAAATCTTCTTATCTGATAGTCAAACATCTAATCACTGATCCATCACACATACACAAAATATCAACATCTTATCCAACCATCACATATATAAATCACCAAAAAAACTTGAGCTTACATATCCATCAACAAAGATAATAACTCCAAATGTTGGCCTTAAGAACAATATGAGTAGCCTGTGAAGTGTCGACTAGATCCATACTCAAAATGTGTTCCTAACCTCAAAAGAATCAATCATTATACATGTCATTTTAATCATCTACAACTATCAAACCGATTGCTGATCAATCCAATAACCAACTATCTGTGTTCTTCATTGTTCCTTGTATACCCGATACTCAGAACTTAGATTTAACTTGAGCATCTGATAATATTAACTGCTGTGAATGTAAACCAAGGTATCCAATACCTATCTCAATCTTCTCCTAGGTTTTCACCTCAAAACTTGATCATACTTTCCTATAATGATCCATATATCTAACCATTTATACTTTGCTAATTTTCCCATACTTAGCCATTTATCTGCACTCTAACCTTCATTAACACCTGGATATTATAAGTAGCATTCATAATAATGTATGGTTACCATTAATGACAACATAAAATCTAACACAAATAGTTTCTCTTGCCAACAATTTCCCCCTTTGGCATTGATGACAACACTTAGCAAAAAATGACTAAGTGTCCAAACAAAATGCCAAACTGCCAAACTCCAAAATTTTTTATCCCTAACAAAAATTTTGTACTCCCCCTAAGCTAAATAACTCATCTTCACTCCTTATCTCCCCTCCTTTGACATCAATGGAAAAGGTCTAGAATAAAATAAAAAATACTCTACCAAAATCCTATGTATCTTAAGTATATACAAGTATACAATATATACTTACAAAAGTTTAAATATATTAGTGAAAGTGTTTCTCATAGCTGTCAAATCTATATCCCAACTCTTCCTCATGCTTTCCACTATCTAAATCTACCCACAAATGGCATATGAAAGATTTTGTATAGCTGTCAAATTTGATACATAAGGATGTGAATAAGCTTCCTTTGCCTCCTTTAGGAAATTGAGAAAAATGTCCAACTTCGAGGTGTGATGTGGTATTAGGTTTGCTCCTACATTGATTTTCTCTATGACAAAATTTGTTGCATGAAAAACATCTCCCATTGAATTTTTGTCCATTAGGCTGCCTTATAGGTGTTCTTTTAGGTTCCTCCATCTATTTATCTAATAAGGTGATATTTTGACCAGATCCAAAAAATTTTCCTTTCTCAAACCCAAAGTCCTTATGTCTCTCCTTTTGCCCTTAGGCTTCCTAGCTATTCGTCAAGCTTTGCAAAACTAGTTTTGAATTTTTCATTCAATTCATTACCTAGTGCAAGTTCACTCCTAAGAACCTCATTTACCCTTTCAAGTTCCTATTCATTATGTCTAAATTCTTTAAGATCGATCTGCAATTGTCTAACCTCACAATTTAGTTTATAAAAATCCTTAGTTTTTTCCTTCAAGGATTTCTCAATATTTTTCTTCGCTTCAATCTCCTTAGTCATTTTCATTAGCATGGCTTCCATTTCATGTTTCAAATTATCTCTATCTTTTTTTATTGTTTCACATTGATTTGTTTTTTTTTAAGACTTGTGAATTATTAGTGCTTCCTTTCTACTCCAACTGTTCAACAAGATCTTTCCTCTTGTCCCTAGATTTGTTCAATTGTTCCTTCAAATTATCAATGAAAATTTCAACATCCTTAAGTATCTTTAACAATTCTTGGTTGTGAGCATTTGATTTATCAATATTTTCAAGTGCAACTAAGAGCCATCTTTGAACACTACTAGCAACTATTAAATATGCCATCAGGACCTTCCTCAAGCTGTTAGATTTCTTCCAAGGACCAAAGCTCTGATACCAATTGTTAGGATTGAGGAACACTAAGAGGGGTGAGGTCGGAATCCGTGTTCTAGCGCTTTAAATTTATTAAAATGATTGCACAACCATAAACCAAATATAATTGAAAGTAAATAACATAAACATAAGCAAATTATCCATAACATTATGACACAATAATTTTTATAGTGGAAACCTGGTTAAGGAAAAAACCATTGTGGGGATGGAACCCACAAGTATTTACTTCTGTATAAATAAGTAACCTTGTTAAAGGTTTGAGTACATAGGGGAATGTGCATGCATTCAGGCTTACAACCTAGAGCTCAGTGCTCATATTACAATATACACAGGCTCACTACCAAAAAATAAATGGATAACAATCCAACAAAAATGAACTAACAAGTAGCATAACACATGCTTGAACAATTCTATGGAAGTACAATATAAATCTTCTTATCTGATAGTCAAACCTCTAATCAATGATTCATCAGTTATAAACAACATATCATTATCTTATCCAACCATTGCATATATAAGTCACCACAAAAAACTTGATCTTATATATCCATCAATAAAGATGATAACTCCAAATGTTGACCTGAAGAAAAATATGAGTAGCGTGTGAAGTGCCATGTAAATCCATCCTCAAAACATGTTCCTAACCTTGAACAAAAGTAGAGATGTCATCATACATGTCAACTTAATCATTTAAAACTATCAACTCATTCAGATCATCGATATGATAGGATCACTGATCGATCCAATAACCAATTGTCTCTGTTATTCACTATTATTTATATACCCGATACTCAGAAAGATATAACTTGAACATCTGATAACATTAGATGCAACAAACATAAACTAAGGTAGATAATACCTCTCTCAAGCTCCTCCTAGGTTTGCACCTCAAAACTTAATCATACATTCTTGTACTGATTCATATACCAAACCTTGTATACTGTGCCAATTTTCCCATACTTAGCCAAATCTGTACTCTAACCTTCAATAACACATCAATATGATAAGTAGCCTTTAGAATCGTGTATACTTTTCATTAATTACAACATACAATCTAATAAGAATAGTGTCTCTTGCTAACAAAACCACTGAGGGTGTTAAGAAACTGAATGAATAAGAGAAGGCTTTACAGGTAATGTGTAAGGGTAATTCTATCTCGCCATCTATCAGTGTAAAGTTAGCCAAGAAAGTTCACCTCATGAATACGAGGATGGTTATGAAGAACAAAGATCTTGCTGAGGATTTAGATGATGCCTGAGAGAAGAAAGAGATGGATTTTATGCTTGGATGTGCTACCAGATTAAGAAGTAAGGATAAGGGGATCACCACTATTGATATTTTAAGAAGGTTTGAAGCATTAATGCTGAAATTATTTAAAAAATGAAAGTCTGGTAAAGAGTTTGTGATCTATTTCGGGACGTGGTTCCCCTTCTTTTGGTCTTCTAGATGTTAGGTTGCTTTTGTTTAGTTGATGGTTAATGCGTGATATAGACTTGGTCCTTGTAAAACTAGTTTTCCTTTAATAAAAAACTAATGCCAATTGTGCGATGAAAAATCAAGAAACAACTTATACAAATTTTATACCAATTTACATTTAGTTCCTAATTTAATATTGATTTTTTCAATTATCACTCGCACAAAATGACATTCTATTTTTTAATTTAATGTTTAATTGTTCAATTATCACTTGCACAACTTTGAACTTATTTAAGGTTTATCATACTCTCAACTATGAAACTTCTCTAAAATTAAAATATGTTGAAAAATATGCATTCTATTACTTAATTTAATGTTTAATTATTCAATTATCACTTTCAAAACTATCAATTTATGTGAGTTCTATGACATTCTCAAAGAACAAAAGACTCGAAAAATATGACATTCTATTTCTTAATTTAATATTTAGTTATTCAATTATCACTTACACAACTCTCAATTTATGTAATATTCTATTTCTAATACATGAATTCTACCATATTCCAAAACACAAAATGACTCCTATCAAAATTCTACTAAATATACAACATCCTATTCCTTAATTTACTATTTATTATTCCATTATCACTCACACAACTATCAATTTGTGAGTTTGAATTTTACCAGGTTCCCAAAGATTAGATCAGATGGCTCCAGCATCAAAATGCATGAGAAGCACGAAATTCTACCTAAAAGAAACCTCCTATGAGAGCACCCCCACACAAGGGTAAGTTAGGTCTGGTGCAAAAGGGATACCCTACATGAGAATAACTTGTACTTGATGCCTATCTGACCAGAAGATAAAACACGTGAGATACCCCACAAACGAAAAGATGCCTGTCTAATCTCCTGTGAGAGCAAAGAGAATTATAATGTGTCTCCCGGTTGAGCAACTTTACTAAACCATAATTACGTCTAAGAAACTCAAACATTTTCCTGCATTGACAATGATTAACATGTCTAATCGGCAAAGTTAGGAGAATCTGATATTTGTAATTTGGGAAGGTGGGAAAGCTCTGTCACAGCATCGGACAGAAACAAATAAGAAGCATAAGATTCTGCATTCAAATGCTTGACTTCCATTGAATGGAAACTAAAAATATCAGCTGAAAAAGTTGTCATCACAACAGTTTAATGGAACAGATTCAATGTACGTACATATTGATAGGAAAAGTTTTTGAGTTTCTACGTCTTATATTCTATAGTGATGTTACCTGTAAATCGATTGGAAGCAATAATGAAACCCATGAACTCGAATCCATGACATCAATGGGCGGCTTATGGAACCGAATCTTGTGAACTGATTTAGAATTAGATGACAGATTTTACACATTGTTCTGGTTAAATTATGCTAAAGTTTGGTTTGCATGCAAAATTACATTTTACGTGATTCATTAAAGTCAAATTTTAGGTTTTGTTTCCCATTTGTGTCAGGAGCACTGAAAATAGATTGTATTTTTTTAATGTGTAACAGATTGATTTGCACATTCTTTCTTCCATACAGATATAAAAAATAATATGGTGTAATGATTGTGCAGCTAAATGGATTCCTTTGTTTTAATGGGTGGAGGATTTAAATTGCCATAATGATGTGGATGGCATTAACAAGCTCGTTGGCCTGTTTTTCCACCAGAAGATGGGAAAATCAATGGGTGGTGTTTGAGAAAAGAGCAGTAGAGAAACGAAAGGAAATCAGATTATTAAGGAACGTGAGAAGATGTTCTAAGAAGATAATCAAGTTGGGAAAATACAACGTTAACTTACATGAATACTGAAACAAGGAAAATCACAAAATAAAGGATAATAACAAGGGGCTAAGAAAGTGTAACTCTATGCTTCAAAGGTCAACTTATTGCTTGAATGGGATAAATGATATGAATATTATATTACCAGAGATTCTTTGAAAGGTTTAACAATAACTATGCATCTCTGTTTCCAATAGAGTCGTCATTTTGTTGGTGTTTTAAAATGTTTTACACTTTACAAGATACCAATATACCTTTAGATGGATTTTGAAGAATGGTTAGTTTCAAATATGAGAATATCTAAGGTAATTGGACCAACTATAGGGACAAGACTGTCCTCTGCACTTTTGGTTTTGCAAGACCAAGGTAGGTACACCTAATCTAGCTCAATATACAATACCTTACAACTCTTTCTAGATTTAAACAACAGAAAATGGTAAGAAAGTACTAAATGATAACCACTCATTCATTGACTCTCAATTACTATTAAGAACATATGTAACTCACAACCACAAAACTCAAAAAGATTCTGATTTGGTTTTTATTTAAACTTTGTAGAATATAGCCAAATCAAATCAAACATATATCACTACTGAAGGAACTAATTCCTGATCAGTGCTTTATCCATTGGGCAATGTTTCTAATGTAGATGCAAAACATAGAAACCAACTATTGTCAAAGATTCAAAGCCATAAATACAAGTAACCCATGCCAAACACTTCTTATAAAATCCTTGTGCAAACCAAATGAACCTATGTCTTATCTAGAGCAATATTTAATTTGATCCTTGATCAAAACTAAGGAATAACAACAGATACATAGATACACTCTATACAATCAATCAAAAAATTCACAAGTCAAGAAATAGGCACAAATGAGAGACTTAAATCTGAAATATTTGTATGAAGCATGAAGAATCATGCTCCTATATCAATCTGGTTCAAAACATACAACACTTCAATAAATGCAAAAGAACAGAATCTTTCCATTCTATATTGACACAGTCTAGATACAAATTTGCTATATTCTCGACTGGAAACAAGTATGCAACTCAATGCTTTCCTATACTTCCCAACTTTCCAGCCCTTTCTAAATGATCTTGGAAATCCTTTTATAGAACAAGGATTACAACAAGCCTCAGATCATTTAGGTCAAGAGCTAACAACCAAAACCCTAATAATTCATATGAAAGATAAAATATGCAACAAAACTAACAATTGAGTTATTAAGATAAACTTATTGGATCATAGGGTCTTTGCAATAACTCCAGAATTGTTCTGATTGGGCACCAAGTAAAACCTTTGTTTTCATTTATTTCTACACAAAATCTGATTTGTAGCCGACAATCATCTCGGGATGTTGGAGAATAGTCTTCTACGGAAGGAATAATGAAATGTTACCGTTTGTTTTAATTCATCTGGGCCATATCTGTCCTCACATGAAATCTAATTTTCCAACCACCAAGACTCGGGAACAAAACCAACATTTATGCAAAAGAGACAAGGAGCCGTATAAGGGTTTTAAAAGATTTACAAATATGATCAGAAAACCTAAACCATAAATACAACATAAAAGTATTCTGAGCCATCTGATTTCCATCCAAACAACATCCCATAACTTAAATAAAACCCATAAGATCAGATACATCTATCTACTCTCCAGTAGCATGAAATGCAGAACCACCACTTCAAAACCCTCTGGAAATTATTTAAAAATTCAAATATATGTTCTTAACGGTCAGACCTAGTGCAAAAAACACCATCAATGACCCAGATCAAACTTTATATCAACCTTAAAACACTGTCGTCGATCATATTTTAAAAATACCCACGAGCTCAAGACACCTGACAGTTCTACGTAAGACTTCGGTCCCACTTTACCTTCTCATCAAATTAGACACGCGTCACCTAGACGTGATCCCATGAAGAATAACCAACGAGAAACTTTAGATCAAGGCATTACGCCAACCACACAATCAAAACTGATCTAACCATCCTTTATCAACTTTGAAAACCCGTATCCATGATCACAGAATGCAACATGTCAACCAGGCGCGATTCCTTGAAGAGTAACCATCATGCACCTTTTATTCCAAACATTACGCCTACCATTAGATTGAAATAGATATGACCACGCTTTATCCTTTTGGCCCCACTCGGGTGAGATCTCCGATGGACACTTGGCAACAAAGCGTGATCCCTTAAAGGCTAAACAACGTGAATCATCTAATCAAGGAATCACACCTATTGCCAAATCAAACCCAATCAATCAGAACTTTATCTTCTCACTAGCTTTGAACAAGACCCACTATGTGGTACGTGGCGCATAGGTGCATTTCCTTGAAGGATAAACCTCGTGCAAATTCTGATCAAGGCATAATGCCTACTGTCCGATTAGAAAGATCTAACATATCTTTAACTTTACCTTTAGCTATGACTAGACCCCGCTACTTTCTAGGTGTCGTACAGACATGTATATGTGAAGGATATCTTCCCTACAAGTTTTGATCCCAAAAACACGCCAACTATTGGATAAATATAGATTTGTCAAAAATTTAACTTTTCGCTGACTTAGAAGGAGAGGGCCCCATGATCTGAAAGTGGACACTTGTTGCCTAGGCATGATTCTGAAAAGGATAAATAATTTGCATCTTATGATCATGGGATCACACCCGTCGTTAGATCAAAAACAACTTGCCCAGAAACTAGAAAGCACGAAATACTTTGGGGACTTTAGACGTAGGAAAAAATTAATACGAGCCCTGTTAGAACTTAGGACATAGAAGAAAAGGGCCCTGTGCATGACAACATTAGACACATGGTAAAAACAACTTAAGTGGCTCTTGGAAAAGTAACATCATTTTATAAAGAATGAAGGAGACTTAGGGTTTTACCAAAAAGGAACCAAGGGTTTGATAAAATGATAATTTAGGGATTATGAAACTAGGTTTAAACATTGCATAAAACATAAGTAGGACTCAGAACCATGGAAAAATTTACAGTCCTAACAGGCCTAGTGAAACCATAAGTCTTGAGGTGTTCACCTATCAAAATGTTACCAAGGAAACCCATAAGAAAGCACCCACCCTATGCCACTGTTGTACGCCAACAAAAGGTGCTGGTCACTTCATCTGCCCATTCTCCTTCTTTGAATCTTGTATCTTGCTTTGACACAATATTCCCTTGATTTAGCAGCACAATAGACCACTTCATCCTCCTCCTATGTGAGAATGATTTTTTGATGGCATAGAGCTCTCTTTAGTCTGTTCAAATTCACATGAGGAAGAATATCTTCAACCAATCTCCAACCCAAACAAAAAGTTCTCTTGATTACTACAAACCAAGTAATCTACCACTTAGTCTCCATAGAGATAATCCATGTCATCTATCCAATCAATGTTATCAAATAGACTCGTCAATGTCACTTCATCATTCCACGAGCCTCTCCAAAACTTGTCCCTCTTCCCATTACCAATTTTCTTTGCTTCAATATGCTTTGTCATCTTCATTACCATAGCTTCCATTTCATGTTTAAGATTGTTTCTATCTTTTGTGATCTGTTCACATTCATCTAATTTTTCTTTTAAGGCTTGTGAATCATCAATGCTTCCTTTCCACTTCAACTATTCAACAAGATCTTTCCTCTTATCCCTATATTTATTTAATTGTTCCTTCAAATTCTGAATGAAAATTTTAACATCCTTAAGTCCGTTTTCCAATTCCAGGTTGTGAGCATTTGATTTGTCAATATCTTCAAGTTCAACCAAGAGCTATCTTTGAACACTAATAGAAACTGTTAAATATGTCATCATGACCTTCCTCAAGCTGTTAGAATTTTTCCAAGGACCAAAGCTTTGATACTAATTTTTAGGATCGAGGAACACAGGGGGGGGGGGGGGAATNGGGGGGGGGGGGTGAATTAGTGTTCTATCACTTTTGATCTTATTAAACTTATTGCATAACCAAAAAAACATATATCTAAAATTAAACAAGAGAAACATAAGCAAAGCATCCATAACAGTATGACAACATATTTTTTTATTGTGGAAACCTGGTTAAGGGAAAAACCATGGTGGGGATGGAACCCACAAGTAATTACTTTTGTATAAATAAGTAACCTTGGTAAATTTTTATGTACATAGGGGAATGTACATGCATTCATTATTTCAATCTAGAGCTCACTACTTAGATTAAAACATATGAGGCACACTGTCATACAAAATGAATGGTTAACAATCCAACAAAAATAATTGAGAGTTAGCATCAATTATGCTTGAAAAATTCCATATAAATACAATATAAATCTTCTTACCTAATAGGAAAACCCCTGATCACTGATCCATCACACATTAGTGAAATATATCATTATCTTATCCAACCATCACACTTATAAATCACCACAAAACTCAAGCTTAAAAATCTATCAGTTAAGATAATAACTCCAACAATCGGCCTCAAGAACAATATGAGTACCGTGTGAAGTGCCAACTAGATCCATCCTCAAAACCTATTCCTAACCTAAAAAAATAATAGATGTCATCATACATGCCATCTCTATCATATACAACTATCAAACCAATCAGATCATTGATATGATAGGATCTATGATCAATCCAATAATCAAGTGTCTATGTTCTTAACTGTACTATGTATACCTGATATTCAAAAAGCTGCAACTCAAACAATTGATGATGTTAACTACTGTGATCATAGACCAAGGTAGACAATCTCTCTCAAGTTCTTCCTAGGTTTGCACGTCAAAAATCAATCATAAATTCCTATACTGGTCTTTATATCAAACCTTGTACACTATGCCAGTTTTCCCATACTTATCCAAATTTGCACTCTATTTTTCGGTATCATCGTAGTATGGGGTGTGTGAACCAAGTTGTGGACCAAAAAAGTGGACACATCTTTAAAAAAATTCAAATTTCATATAACCTGATCGGGTTATTGAAAATTTAAAAATTTTCTAGGCTTGGTAACCGAGCCATAACCCGATCAGGTTTTGAAAAATAAAGAGTACTTCAAAACCCGATCGGGTTTTAAAGAATTAAAAACTATGCATTTTATTCTCCATAACCCAAGCGGGTTATGAAGAAACTAAAATAGGATTTTCTTTTGGAAGCCATAACTTCCACATACGGAGTCCAATTGACTTCGTTAAAAAAGCGTAGGAAATATCTTAAGACGATCTAACACATGATTAACCTAAAATAATCTTGTCATCAACAATTTTTTTCCATCCATTTGAATCAATTAAGGTATAAAATAGGTACTCATTATTGACCATGTACATGCAACATATAGGAAAATGAGGATGCTCTCTCTCTCTCTCTCTCAGAGAGAATACTAATTTTCTTATACATTGCATGTATGAGAGCATACTAATTTTCTTATACATTGCATGTATGTGCAATAATGAGTACCTATTTTATACCTTACTTGATTCAAATGGATAGAAAACAATATTGATGAATAAAGATGATTTTAGGTTAATAATGTGTTATATTTTCTCAAGAACTTTCCTATGCTTTTTGAACGGAGTCAATCGAACTCCGTATGTGGAAGTTATGGCTTCTGAAAGAAAAGCATATTCTAGTTTCTTCATAACCTACTCGGGTTATGGAGAATAAAATGAATATTTTTTACTTCTTCATATTCTCTCTCTCTGTCTCCCTCCCAAAATCTCTCTCTCTCTCTCTCATATTGGGGGTGGGAGATAATATGAGAGAGAGAGTAGGAGTAGTAGGAGTAGGAGAGGGAGTAGGAACTCTAGAGAGAGAGAGAGAGAGCTTATGCATTTTATTCTCCATAACCCGATCGGGTGTTGAAGAAACTAAAATAGACTTTGCTATGGAAGCCATAACATCCACATATGGAGTTTGATTGACTCCGTTCAAAATGCATAGAAAAGGTCTTAAGATGATCTAACTTTTTATTAACCTATGATCATCTTTATGAATCAAAATTTTTTCTACCATCCATTTGAATCAGGTAAGGTATAAAATAGGTACTCATTATTGTCCATACATGCAACATATAGGAAATCTCTCTCTCTCTCTCTCTCTCTCTCTCTCTCTCTCTCTCTCTCAGAGTATACTAATTTTCCTATACATTGCATGTATGTGCAATAATGAGTACCTATTTTATACCTTACTTGATTCAAATGGATGGAAAAAAATTATTGATGACTAAAGATGATTTTAGGTTAATAATGTGCTAGATTGTCTCAAGAAATTTCCTACACTTTTTGAACAAAGTCAATCGGACTCCGTATGTGGAAGTTATGGCTTGTAGAAGAAAAGCCTGTTTTAGTTTCTTCATAACCTGCTCCGGTTATGGAGAATAAAATGAATATTTTTTACTTCTTCATATTCTCTCTCTCTCATATTGGGAGTGGGAGATAATATGAGAGAGAGAGAGAGAGTAGTAGGAGTAGGAGAGAGGGAGTAGGAACTCTAGAGAGAGAGAGAGATTATGCATTTTATTCTCCATAACCTGATTGGGTTTTGAAGAAACTAAAATAGGCTTTGCTA
>MU224333.1:1434761-1448353 GCA_018584345.1 Thuja plicata | reverse complement strand
AGAGAGAGAGAGAGTAGTAGGAGTAGGAGAGAGGGAGTAGGAACTCTAGAGAGAGAGAGAGATTATGCATTTTATTCTCCATAACCTGATTGGGTTTTGAAGAAACTAAAATAGGCTTTGCTATGGAAGCCATAACTTCCACATACGGAGTCCGATTGACTCCATTCAAAATGTGTAGGAAAGGTCTTCAGACGATCTATATTTTTATTAACCTGTGATCATCTTTAGGCATCAAAATTTTTTTATACCATCCATTTGAATCAAGGTATAATATAGATACTCATTATAGTCCATACATGCAACATGTAGGAATATATATATATATATATATATATATATATATATATATATATATATATATATGAGAGAGAGAGAGAGCATACTGATTTTCCTATACATTGCATGAATGTGCAATAATGAGTGCCTATTTTATACCTTAATTGATTCAAATAGATTGCAGAAAAAATATTGATGCCTAAAGATGATCATAGATTAATAATGTGTTAGATCGTTTCAATATATTTCCTACGCTTTTTGAACAGAGTCAATCAGACTCCGTATGTGGAAGTTATGACTTTCATAGTAAAGCCTATTTTAGTTTCTTCAAAACCTACGCGGGTTATGGAGAATAAAATGTATAACTTTTACTTCTTCAAAACTCGATTGGGTTTTGGAGTACTCTTTACTTTTCATAACCAGATTGGGTTTTGAAGTACTTTTTTCTTTTCATAACCCGATTAGGTTATTTGAAATTTAGAAACCTGATCGGGTTATGGCTTGGGAAGAGCTTTGGAAAATGACCAAAAGGCTTGGAGGCTCATTTTCCCTCAATTTTTGTTCTTTTGGACGTTTTTTCAACTTGTAAGATGAATTCTTGACTTTATCTTCATCAGGTTTTCAATTTGTCAACTGGGTATCTTTATAATTTTTACCATAATCTAATACATTTTCTTAGCTTTCTAACCATATAAATTTTTCTATTTTTGGACAACATTAGCATAGTTAACTTTAATTTTCTTTACCAGTGTCTTGATTGTCCTCATAGACATATGTCTACCATTTTTTTAATAATTTTTGATATACTTAATCAAATTACAAATAAATTACATATTATTGTTCTACACTTGATTCTATACACTTAAATTTTTTTTTTTTCATTTTTGATTATTTTGATGCAAGTTATGCCCAGCGCACGAACATGTACCAAATTTTTAGGATGCGATCACTTCAAAAAATCATAGAAAAAAATACTCATCAGAAAATTACAAAAAAATACACAACTTCTAGATCTCACTCTTACCTATCATCCTACCAAAGGGATTAAAAAAATACTGAATATAACTATATCTTTTGTACCACGCACGAAAACAACTATGTTATGTTTTTCCAAAAAAATCAAGAACAGGTTTTCGTGCGTGTGAGGTTTGACCCTCTTAATATTATCGATTTTTTTTTTTCAAAAAGTGTTTTAGAAACTAGATTCAGAGTACTACAATTTTTATTTTTCACACATTTTATTTTGAGTGCATGACCCTCAAACACCTGTTCCAAGATCAGGTTTACCTGATTTCAAAAAAAATGTGTCCACTTATACCCCCCTTTTTGTTCCACAACTTGGTGCACACACCCTATGATAAGTAACCTTGAGAATGGTGTATGGTTTCCATAAACAAAAATATACAATCTAACAAGAATAGTGTCTCTTGCCAACAATGGATAACACCTGTTAGGATTGAGGAACACTTGGGGGGGGGTGAATCAGTGTTTGAGAACTTTTGAATTTATTAAAATTCTTGTACAACCATAGACCAAATGTGATTGGAAGTAAACAACATAAACATAAGAAAAACATTGATAACATTATGACACCATGATTTTTATCATGGAAACTCGGTTAAGGGAAAAATTATGATGGGAATGGAACTGAAAACTAATTACTTTTGCAGAAATAAGTAACACTGTTAAAGGTTTGAGTACATAGGGGAATGCACATGCATTCAGGTTTACAACCTAGAGCTCACTGCTCAGATTACAACATACAAAGGCTCACTTCCATACAAAGGTTCAATGTCGTACAAAATGAATGGATAACAATCAAACAAAAATTAAATGACAAGTAGCATCACATATGATTGAATAGTTCCATGTAAGTTCATTATAAATCTACTTATTTTATAGTCAAACCTCTAATCATTGATCCATTGCACATACATAATATATCAATAAATTATCCAACCTTCACATATATAAATCACCACAAAAATTTGAGATTACATATCCATCAATAAAGATAATAAATCCAAATGTCAGCCTCAAGAACAATATGAGCAGTGTGTTAAGTGTCGACTAGAGCCATCCTCAAAATGTGTTCCTAACCTCAAAAAAAGCATAGATGTAATTATACATGTCATCTTAATCATCTACAACTATCAAACCGACCACTGATCAATCTAATAACCAACTGTCTCTATTATTCATTGTTCCTTGTATACCTGATACTCAGGATTTAGATATAACTCGAACATATGATAACATTAACTACTGCGAACATAAACAAAGGTATCCAATACCTCTTTCAATCTTCTCCTAGGTTCTCACCTCAAAACTTGATCATACATTCCTATACCAATCCATATATTTAACCATGTATACTGTGCCAATTTTCCCATAGTTAGCCATTTATCTACACTCTAATCTTTGGTAACACTTGAATATTATAAGTAGCCTTCATAATCACGTATGGTTACCATTAATGACAACATACAATCTAACAAGAATAGTGTCTCTTGCCAACAATCTCCCCCTTTGGCATTGATGCCAACACTTAGCAAAAAATGACTAAGTGTCCAAATAAAATGCCAAACTACCAAACTCCAAAAAATTTTCTCCCTAACCAAAATTTTGTACTCCCCCTAAGATAAATAACTCATCTTCACTCCTTATCTCTCCCCCTTTGACATCAATGTAAAAGGTCTAAAATAAAAAATTCAATGTATCTTAAGTATATACAAGTGTACAATATCTACTTACAAAAGTTTAAATATATCAACTAGTGAAAGTGTTTCTCATAGCTGTCAAATCTATATCCCAACTCTTCCTCATGCTTTCCACTATCTGAATCTGCCCACAAATGACATATGCAAGATTTTATATAGCTATAAAATTTGATACATAAGGATGTGAATAAGCTGCCTCTGCCTCCTTTAGGCCATTGAGAAAAATGTCTAACTTTGGTGTGATGTAGTATTAGGTTTTCTCCTGCATTGATTTTCTCTATGAGAAAATTTGTGCATGAAAAAAATCTCCCATTGAAGTTTTGTCCATTAGGATTCCTTATAGGTGTTCTTTTAGGTTCCTCCATCTATTTGTTTGCTAAGGTTGTATTCTGACCAGATCCAAAACTTTTTACTTTCTCAAACCCAAAGTCCTTGTGTCTCTCCTTTCCCCCTTAGGCTTCCTAGCTATTTGTCAAGCTTTGTAGAACCAGATTTGAATTTTTCTTTGAATTAATTACCTACTACAAGTTCACTCCTAAGAACCTCATTTACCCTTTCAAGTTCCTATTCATTATGTCTAAATTCCTTAAGATTGATCTGCAATTGTCCAACCTCACAATTTAGTTTACGAAAATCCTCAGTTTTGTCCTTCAAGGATTGCTCAATATTTTTCTTCACTTCAATCTCCTTGGTCATCTTCATTACCATGGCTTCCATTTCATGTTTTAGATTGTGAGCTGTATTTTTTGATTTGTTCACATTCATCTATTTTTTAAGACTTGTGAATCATCAGTGCTTCCTTTTTGCTAAAACTATTCAACAAGATCTTTCCTATTGTCCCTAGATTTGTTCAATTCTTCCTTCAAATTATTAATGAAACTTTCAACATCCTTAAGTATGTTTAACAATTCTAGGTTGTGAGCATTTGATTTGTCAAGATTTTAAAGTGCAACCAAGAGCCATCTTTGAACACTGATAGAAATTGTTAAATATGCTATCAGGACCTTCCTCAAGCTGTTATATTTCTTCCAAGGACCAAATATATGATACCAATTGTCAAGATTGAGGAACACTGAGAGGGGTGGGGTGTGAATTAGTGTTCTAGCACTTTTGAATTTTTTAAATTGATTGCACAACAATAAACCAAATATAATTGATAATAAATAACATAAACATAAGAAAAAAATCCATAACATTATGACACCATAATTTTTATCGTAGAAACCTGGTTAAGGGAAAAACCATGGTGGGGATAGAACCCACAAGTAAATACTTCTATAGAAATAAGTAACCCTGTTAAAGGTTTGAGTACATATGTGAATGTGCATGCATTTAGGCTTACAACCTAGAGCTCACTACTCATATTACAACATACAAAGGCTCACTACCAAAAAAATGAATGGATAACAATGCAACAAAAATGAATTAACAAGTAGCATAACATATGCTTGAACAATTCCATGTAAGTACAATATAAATCTTCTTATCTGATAGTCAAACCTCTAATCACGATCCATCACATATACACAACATATCATTATCTTATCCAACCATTACATATATAAATTACCACAAAAAATTTGATCTTATATATCCATCAACAAAGATAATAAATCCAAATGTTGACTTCAAGAACAATATGAGTAGTGTGTGAAGTGTCATCTAAATCCATCCTCAAAATGTGTTCCTAACCTTGAACAAAATTATATATGTCATCATACATGTCAACTTAATCATCTAAAACTATCAAACCATTCAGATCATCAATATGATAGGATCATTGATCGATCCAATAACTAACTGTCTCTGTTATTCACTATTATCTGTATACCCGATACTCAGAAAGATATAACTCAAATAACTGATAACATTAAGTGCTACAAATGTAAACTAACATAGACAATACCTCTCTGAAACTCCTCCTAGGTTCGCACCTCAAAACTCAATCATACATTCCTATATTGATCCATATACCAAACCTTGTACACTATTCCAATTTTCCCATACTTAGCCAAATCTACACTCTAACATTCGATAACACCTCAATATGATAAGTAGCCTTGAGAATTGTGTATAGTTTCCATCAATTACAACATACAATCTAACAAGAACAATGTCTCTTGCCAACAAAACCACTAAGGATGTTAAGAAATTGAATGAACAGGTGAAGGCTTTACAGTTAATGTGTAAGGGTAATTCTGTTTCGCCATCTATCAGTGTGAAGTGAGCCAAGAAAGTTCAGCTCATGGATACGAGGATGGTTAAGAAGAACAAAGGTCTTGCTGAGGATTCATATGATGCCAGAGAGAAGACAAAGAATGATTTTATGCTTGGACCTGCTACCAGATTAAGAAGTAAGGATAAGGGGATTGCCCGTATTGATAGCATTGTTAAGAAGGTTTGAAGCATTAATGCTGAAATTATTAAAAAAATGAAAGTATGGTAAAGAGTCTGTAATCTATTTCAGGACGCGGTTCCCCTTATTTTGGTCTTCTAGATGTTAGGTTGCTTTTGTTTAGTTGATGGTTAATGCATACTACTTTTTGTTGTAAAGAATTGGATTTCTGGTCCTTGTAAAATCGGTTTTCCTTTAGTCAAAAACTAATGCCAATTGAGTGATGAAAAATCAAGACACAACTTATACAATTTTTATACCAGTTTACATTTAGTTCCTAATTTAATATTTAATTTTTCAATTATCACTCGCACAACTATCAATTTATGTGAGTTTTACCATATTCCCAATGACAAAATGATTCTAATATCTAAATTTTGAAAAATATGAGATTCTATAACTTAATTTAATATTTAATTGTTCAATTATCACTTGCACAACTCTAAACTTATTTAAGGTTTACCATATTCTCAAATATGAAACTTCTCTAAAATCAAAATATGTCGAAAAATATGCATTCTATTTTTTAGTTTAGTATTTAATTATTCAATTAGCACTTGCAAAACTATCAATTTATGTGAGTTCTACCACATTCTCAAAGAACAAAAGACTCTAACATCAAAATGTTGAAAAATATGACATTCTATTTCTTAACTTAATATTTAATTATTCAATTATCACTTACACAACTCTAAATTTATTGAATATTCTATTTCAAATATATGAATTCTACCATATTCCAAAAGACAAAATGACTCCTATCAAAATTCCACTAAATATACAACATCCTATTCCTTAATTTACTATTTATTATTCCATTATCACTCACACAACTATCAATTTAAGTGAATTTGAATTTTACCAGGTTCCCAAAGATTAGATCAGATGGCTCCGGCATCAAAAAGCATGAGAAGCACGAAATTCTACCTAAAAGAAGTCTCCTATGAGAGCACCCCCACACAAGGGTAAGTTAGGTCTGGTGCAAAAGGGATACCCGACATGAGAATAACTTGTACTTGATGCCTATCTGACCAGAAGATAAAACACGTGAGATACCCCACAAAAGAAAAGATGCCTGTCTAATCTCCTGTGAGAGCAAAGAGAATTATAATTTGTCTCCCAGTTGAACAACTTTACTAAACCATAATTACGTCTATGAAACTCAAACATTCTCCTGCATGAACAATGATTAACATGTCTAATCGGCAAAGTTAGGAGAATCTGATATTTGTAATTGGGGAAGGTGGGAAAGCTCTGTCACAGCATCGGACAGAAACAAATAAGAAGCATAAGATTCTGCATTCAAATGCTTGACTTCCATTGAATGGAAACTAAAAATATCAGCTGAAAAAGTTGTCATCACAACAGTTTCTTAGCAGCATCACAATGGAACAGATTCAATGTACTTAAATATTGATAGGAAAAGGTTTTGATTTCTACGTCATGTATTCTATAGTGATGCTACCTGTAAATCGGTTGGAAGCAATAATGAAACCCATGAACTCGAATCCATGACATCAATGGGCGGTTTATGGAACCGAATCTTGTGAACTGATTTAGAATTAGCTGACAGATTTTACACATTGTTCTGCTAAAATTATGTTAAAGTTTGATCTGCGTGCAAAATTACATTCTAAGAGATTCATTAAAGTCAAATTTTAGGTTTAGTTTCCCATTTGTGTCAGGAGCACTGAAAATAGATTGTATTTTTTTAATGGGTCACAGATTGATTTGCACATTCTTTCTTCCATACAGATATAAAAAAATAATATGGTGTAATGATTGTGCAGCTAAATGGATTCCTTTGTTTTCATGGGTGGAGGATTTAAATTGCCATAATGATGTGGATGGCATTAACAAGCTTGTTGGCCTGTTTTTCCACCAGAAGATGGGAAAATCAATGGGTGGTGTTTGAGAAAAGAGCAGCAGAGAAACGAAAGGAAATCAGATTATTAAGGAACGTGAGAAGATGTTGTAAGAAGAGAATCAACTCCACTTGGGAGGAGGGGGGCCTTGAAAAAAACTGGTAAATAGCAGCATGTCGTAATCTGAATGGTTTTTGGCAATTTGGTAGAAGTAAAGCTTGTGGGGTCCTGTAGAACATGATTCGGTATTGTTGCTTACAACTTCCTGGTAGGAATTCTTGTAGATGTGGGTATTGGCCTATATATTTCTTTCTTTCCTGCTTACAAATGCAGCAAAGCAAGGACCCAATTCAGGTTTTACTTTATTCTTTTAGACAAAGATGGAGAAGCAATTGCGCCTTGCTGTTGGAATTATGGGTCTCTCTTTTTCTCTTTCTCAACTCTCTCTTCTGTAAAGCCAACATAAGGCCAGGTTTTGTCTGTTTGTTTGTTGTGTTCATGTTTTTTCCTTGATGATTAACTGACCATAACTGTTCTGCCATGATCACAGGAAACTGTACTTCACTTCTTATGTATATGGCACCTGTGTAAGCATCTCTAATTACTAGATCTAGTATTGGTCTTTTATAAAGGAAATGGGCTTTAATTTATGAGGTGGGGTTTATGATTTATCCCTTTTTGGGCAGGCTTACATTTGTGAAGGTGATAAGAGAGAAATCAGTGGGGCAGTACTCTTGTACCCCATATGTGATTGCTCTCTTCAACTGCTTTACTTACACTTGGTATGGAATGCCTGTTGTAAGTAAAGGATGGGAAAACATTCTGGTCTCCACTGTCAATGGCGCAGGCATTATTCCAGAATGCTTTGTCATTTGCACATACTTAGTCCTTGCTCCTCCCAAGGCCAGGGTACAAACTATTTGCCCTTCAATCTTATTCTGGGTATAGTATTAGTCCATTTTTTTTTACGTCTCCTATCTTGGAATTCATTTTGGTCATTTTTTCAGCTCAAGGTGGTGAGAATGATTGTAGCTGTGGTAGTTCTTTTCATAATAATGGCAATGGTGTCTACTTTTGCTCTTCACGAACACAAGACTCGAAAGTTCTTGGTGGGCATTGTGGGAATCATAACATCCATTGGAATGTACGGTTCTCCACTTCTCATCATGGTAAGCAAAACATTAATGTATCTTCCTCTACTTGTTTTGGATACAATATATGCTTAGGGTAAAATACATTTTTGTTTTGATATATTGCAGAAGCTGGTGATTAGAACAAAAAGTGTGGAGTTCATGCCATTCTACTTGTCATTCTTCAGCTTTGTCACCAGTACTTTGTGGATGGCCTACGGTGCCTTGAGCAGAGACGCCTTACTTACTGTAATATCAGATAAACATCCATTGATTTTATATATTCTAAAGATAGAGTTTTCCCCCCTAAAGCTCATTAAAATTTGAATAATTTGTGCTTGCAGGCTCCTAATATAATAGGAAGTCCGTTGGGATTGGTTCAATTGGTATTGTATTGCATTTACAGAAAGAAAAAAAAGATGTGCACATCAGAGAACCACTTGAGTCCAGAAGACCCAGAGGCAGGAATCCAGAATGGGGAGAAGACAAAGCCTCCAAGGGAGACGAAGGTGGAGTTGAATGGGACTAGATTATCACGAAAGGACAACCATGCTAACGATCAATCAATTTGAATATCAACTAAGAATTCAAAGTAGTACCCTTCTAAAATGCACGTAGAGGTTACGGCCATTACTCAACACCATGAAAAGTTGTAAGCTCATTTTTCACTCACTTGGGCGCTCTTAACAACCTATGTAGTAGCCAATTTCTGGACAAGATTAGTCTGGAGATTATATGAGATTTTATAATTTATTCCCACCTTTCGTTTATGGCTTCCAGGACTTCATTTATAATTTATTCCCACTTTCTTTTTTGCATCTTCTCTGTTCATTTATTATGGCTTCCAGGACTCCAATTCTCCTGTTTGCAATATATTTGTATTTGATTGGGGTGACATGGATGCCAGTAATTCTTACGTCTAAAGTTGGTCAAACCCCTGACAATAATTAATATTGAAATTTATCATCTTTCATATAACTGAAAGCCATTTTGATTTGACCAGAGGAGACACAATAAAGATATGATAGACCTTTTTCAACACTTTGAATAATTGACCCTTGATTAAAATTCTCAAGCTTTAAAGCGAAAACACTAAACCGTAGGTGGGGTTTAACAGAATCTCTGCCTGCATGTTAGCAGCTGTTTGCGCCGACGTTCAGATTTTTTGGGTGATTTTTGTGAACAACTGTTTGATAAATATCTTCGTGCACTCATAAATCAAAGCATATATACTCTGCAATATGGTTATAGTTCTTAATCAGGAAGGTTTTTTTTTGTGAATAACTGTTTGATAAATATCTTTGTACACTCATAAATCAAAGCATATATAATATATACTCTGCAATATAGTTCTTAATTAGTAAGGTTTTAGTTCCTAATTAATAGGGACAGTTTTATTGAATGAATTTTATATATTTATAATTTTAAATGTTTTTGATTAAGGTAAAAACAGGTTTTGAATGGATTCAAAACTCTTTATAATAGGATTACATATGATATATCATTAAAGCCCAACAACACAGAAAAAATTACAACCCAATACTAGCAAAAAGTTGGCCAAAAAGAAACAACACTAACTCAGATTCTTCAAAGTCTCATCTTCAACTTCAAGTTGATTGATTATAACTTTTAGAGTTATTTTGAGCACTGTAATATTATTAGTTTTATTGAATGAATTTTATATATTTATTATTTTTAGAGTTATTTTGTAAAGTATTTGGTGAACAAGGATATACTGTTGGTATCTATTAATGTATCTTTTACAAATTAATTCTAAATATACAAAATTTGAAAGATAACAATTTAAATACAAATTCAATATTTGATTAATTTTAAAATAAAGAGAAATGCTAATAAATAATATAAAAGATTTAATGAAAAAGACTTTTGTGGTGTTAGAGCATTTTAGGGGTTGGGTAAACTTGTATCATCCAAAAATATTTTCTTAATTATTTTTTAAAAATATCTTAGAATTCTACATGCTTATTGATCTTGTTGTAGAAGAATATTCTTATCACATGACTTGTTCTAGTGGACATAATCGCTCTAGTAATTTGTAATATTCACCACATATTATTGTGATTAGATATCTTACTCCTAAATTTGGAATATTAGGATTTAGAACTTCATTACACATTCCATGAAATATCTTGATGATGTTTTTTCTTGAAGGAAATTATGACACTTTATGATGCTTAATGAGAGCCCTTTTGAGATTTCATACTAAATTATAAATAATGCATATATTATAATATATTGTTGAAATCCTAAGAAGGGTTAAAAACAAAGGATCATGGCCTATGATTAGTAGTATCCTATCATTTGAAGAATCCAACTATAAATAAGATAATGAGTTTGTTGAAGAAAGAGACTATGTAGAGGAAGATATGATTGAATATAAGATCTAAGACCCTCATAATGACATAATATTAACTTACAATGTGCGTTGACATGTATTTTGACATCTATACTCATTGTTGATTTTTTGCATGGCTTGTATATTAAGATAATTTACTAATAAATTGATGCACATTATCTCATACATTTTTTCAAATTCAATTTAATTATTTAACTACTTGTACAAGAGAATGGGAAAAAACCAAGCATATGAATCCAAACATATAATTTTATAGATTTTAAAGTACAATATGATAAATACAAAGCATTTTTGTATGGTCAAGACATTAGCATTTTTCAACTATTAGAGGGAGACCATCATCTAGGTTATTTTCCTCTAACCACAAAATGACTATCCTCCACACACTTTTCAATTAGAAGCATTCTAACCCTTCATGAGGGTAGTAGATAAATAAATTCACATTCATATTATGTCATTTGAGAAATAGTATAATATATTAACTCTCTCACATACTATCTACCATATAACTCTAAATACTCTCTAGAAGTTAAGTGGCAATTCCAAGTGACATGCAACCTATCAAACCCTGTTAACTTATAATGCAAGCAATTAATTGTGTTGCTTTAACCAAAGTTGTATAGTTATATTGGAATACAGATTTGTGTCATTTTTCACACACCTTTGTCTCGGTATTGTTAATGAAAGATAACTATAAACTCATGTAAAAAATTTATGATAACAACATACTAATCTAGCTAATAAATTACATTACTAAAATTGAGGTTTACTATCCAAAATACAATTAATTTTTAACATATTTTGATTAAACCACAACATCATGAGAAGAAAGATGTCCATATTTTTCTCTTATATATATCTAAAAATATGTCATACTAGTATTGAGCTCAAGTTTTATAAATAGGTAATAATAAGCATACATACATACACACATACATGCACATGTAAACATATACATACATTTCACTTTAATGAACGAATAATCAAGAACCCAAATAAGAGATAACAAACACCATTAATGAATAAATTTATATTCAAACTTATTAGTTCTATTGATCATTCTATGAATGAAAATGTAACATCATTTTTATGTATGTGAAAACCTAGTTGTAGTCTAAAAACATAGCTTCACTTACTTAGAAACTAAGCATTGACCTATACATTGCCAATTCACTAAACACAACTTGTTCTTCATAATAGATAATTTAACATTGGAGATAGACTCAAATCATTAAATAGAATTATTTACAAAAGGAAACTCAACAAACTAAATTTGGACATATTTTTTAATACCATTACATTTAATTTTTCACAATCTTATTAAAGGACTAACAAACACTTATAGACCTATTACACTTGAGACTCTTCATCAATCAATTTGTGCGCAAATAATATACATGTTTAGACTCAATGGTCATAAATAGGAGGGAACATAAATTTAAAATATGGTTATACTATATAATAACTATTGTATTTGTGTTTTTCTAAAAAATATACTACTATTTTTAATTTTAAAATAAAACTTTAATAGCTTTGTTTATGGTTTTAGATGGTAAAAAAGGTAAACATGGTTGATTTATTTTAGGTAAACACAAAATTGATTCAAGCTCATTATTAAGTAGCCAAGACGTCTAATAAAAAAAGTCTCTCCAAGAGTGGGACTATAGAAAAAAAATATGAGAAAACCAACACTAAACCATTCCCAATTGAGAAACTCTAGCTTCTACTTAAATAAAATATCTTTAGAAATACCTCTTTGATCAACATCATTGACTAGAGAAATATCACTTTGAAACATATATTTACTTTGTTGAATGAACAATAAGATTGAGAAGGGGGGGGGGGGAGGGGAAATGAATTAGTCTTGACTAGATATTTTAACTATTCTATCACTCACGCTCATTGATTATGATTATCCAACTTAAACATCAATAAATATATTGCAATTACCACACACACACACACACACACAAACACTAGATTTTTTAATTTGTAAACCTAATGTGAAAAAAAATAGGGTGAGAAATATAATCACAATATATATCATTGATTAGAAATGTTTTAGGACACATGCAAGGGGATACACTACAATTGAAAAGATTGAGGCACCAAACTTAGACTTGATATATAAATGACTTGAAAATTACTGAAAGGAGCTATTCCCTTAGGGAAAGATACAAGTTTGCACAAGCTTCCAAAAGAACCCCTATATTCGAGTAGTCACAAGAAATTGATGAGCTAAAATGATGTAGGATCTCATGATCAACCACTATAGAAACTCTGTCAAACTTGCACTTTTTTACCTTTTCTCTTTCACATTCACATCAGACTATATTCAAAATTTGATCCCAAAATAATCCAATTCAATCCACACCTCAACTCAACCATCTGCATGTGCGCGCGCGCACACACACACACACACACACACACATATTGGAGTTGATGAAAATTGTCAATCCACACCTCCCAAGAATCACCTGCATGCAAACCTGTCACATACAGAGAGAAGCAAAAAAACTATGGAGGCCAAAAATCACAGATTGATGGAAGAGGGAACATATTGTGCAAAACAATAGAGAAAAAACTCTTAATGCAATAACATCTTCAATTAATTAATAACCATCAAATTTGAATAATTTACAAAGAGGGAGTCCTTATAAAAGGATACAGAAACCCTAAAAGGGAAACCCTAAAGGGGAAATATCTAGGTTGCATAATAATTAATAAAAGAATTAATTATTAAATGCCTAAAGTTTAGCTTAAGTAAAAGAGAGATAATAAGTGACTTAATAATTAAATCAATATGATTTAATTAATAAGTGGAATCAC
>MU224333.1:1421529-1433279 GCA_018584345.1 Thuja plicata | reverse complement strand
CTTTTTTTTTTATATAAAGAAAACACAAAAAAAAGATTTTTTTTTTTTTTTTTAAATATTAAAAATTTTTGGGCCTGTGGCTGCTGAAATCCATGGCATGGAAACTGAGGTGGATTTTTGCCTCAAAAAATGTGCCAAGGTCATGCAAGCAAAAAAGAGGGCCTAGATTTCAACTGTGTCCAAATAAGGCATACCTTATATGAAAATAGGGGTTTTGGGGGTATTCTGGACACAACCCAGATGTCAGTTTTTGCTCAAACTGCACCAAACAAAAGATCCTCCCCAAAACCACTAAAATCTAAGACAAAAGCCTCTCAAAAGCACAGATTAAAGAACAAGGCCAAATCTCTCATGAAGAGAATAGGGGCATGAAGATCTAGAGCTCTGATACCATATTGGAGTTGATGAAAACTGTCAACCCACAGCTCCCAAGAATGACCTGCATGCAAACCTGTCACATACAGAGAGAAGCAAAAAAACTATGGAGGCCAAAAATCACAGATTGATGGAAGAGGAAACATATTGTGCAAAACAATAGAGAAAAAACTCTTAATGCAATAACATCGTCAATTAATTAATAACCATCGAATTTGAATAATTTACAAAGAGGGAATCCTTATAAAAGGATATGGAAACCCTAAAGGGAAAATATCTAGGTTGCATAATAATTAATAAAAGAATCAATTATTAAATGCCTAAAGTTTAGCTTAAGTAAAAGAGAGATAATAAGTGAATTCATAATTAAATCAATATGATTTAATTAATAAGTGGAATCACTTTATTACACACACACACACACACCAATTTGATCATCCAAAATTACAAGGTTAGCCATGGTAGAAATAATCATCATTTACTCAATATCGACGACCTTGAACATATACACTCAATGTAGTCTACCCCAAGAGATAAAGGGGCCCAAATATATCACACTAAACTTTTAAAAAGTAATTTAATTAAACTAAAAAAACCACAAAAATCACCAAATTTAACATCAAACATAATGTGTAGAAAAAATCACAGGAACACGCTAACCAGTAAGCCCAAAAAGAATCTCCGATGCACATAAATTCGTATGGAGAATAAATTACCACTAATAAATATAAATTAATGTCTTAACTCTTTTTCTAAATCATATTTAAACCAATAAGTCATAATTCAAATAATCACAATCTGCTGATTTGGCCAAAGACTAATACAAACAACATTATTGCACTCAGAACAACATAACTTCACTTACAAAGAAAATTGACATAAGATATTTGAAATGGAACACTAGACAGATGTTAAGAACATGTCCACAAAACCAAATACTTGGAAAAATTATTGTGGATTAATGAAGAGAATTCTATGGACATGTTCTGACTATTCCTAATAACTAGCCTTATTGTCAACAAAAAAAAACACAACACTAATTGTTGAAGTTTTGTGGAACTAAAAATAAGATAGTGCAACATTAAAAAATAATACATTACAACACTAAAATTGATTATCCTAAAGGATTATATTTTGTCATTGGTATACAAAGCAAACAATTTTTGAACGGTTGGTAACATGATCACCGAGTGACATCAAACAGAGGTCACTGAAATAGATAAGTGTAGAGATCACCGAAAGTGTATTAGCAAAATGATCACTGACACACAGTTTACAGTGTAAACCAACAACAAAATTCAAAAAGTAACATGAAAGATAGTTTATAGAGTAAACCAAAAACACAGTTCACAAAGGAACTCGAGAGCCGTATGTCTACAGAGACATCACCAAGCACCATCTACTTAAATAAAGTTTTATTTCTAAGAAATGTGGATCTAAGTTACACGTCAGATAAAACACTTGAGTTTTATATTTAGCTTTATTCTTGTCTTTAAAACCATTTCTTGAGGGACAAGTAAAGCATATGTAATTGTTTTAATCAGTCTTACTGATTGAAAACATTCAAAATAGGAGATCAAGGTCAAGTTGTATACCTTTGATCATAGAGTTTTTATTGTAAAGAATGAAACCTATTTAGGCCAATAAATTGTATAAATAGATGTAGTAATCAATAAGAACATGATGATTGTAGCCGCAACAGACATCTATGGATCAGACAAAGATTTTCATGTAGAAGGACACAAAAGACAAAAATCAGTTATGAAGAACAAGATTCAAGCCTATCGAGTAGAACAAAGGTATTAATCAATCACTATAGGTGATACACATACATTGTGAACTTAAAGGATTTGTATTCATAAATTTAAGATTGCATACTATCAGGTCAACAAGTATTTTTGACTACTCTTTAAAAATTGTAGAAAATAGAAGAAATCCTTTAAGAAGGTGGACTTAACAGTATTTATGTAATTCTCTTAACTGAGTGCACACTTAACAGTGTTGCTAAATGTCTTAACCGAGTAGACATAACCAGTCTAAAATGTTACTCCTAACATGGTAAGATCATCAGAAGTGATCACACTTATAGCCTTAACCAAAACCTTCCATTCTGCAGATAGTGAAGCATTGTGGCTTTCATTCCCATCGCAGTTTTTACCTTCTAACAAGGGTTTTCTGCATTATCAATTTTTGTGTCATGTGTACTTAGATTTCATGAATATTTCTATGAATGTTTACATGCAATAAAGTTTATGTTTTGATATTACATGCATAAGGTAGAAAAGCATCTATGATATGTAATGAAAGAAAGATTACTAAGGGTTAATTGATAAAAAGTTGTAAGGGTACTAATTCACCCCTCTCCTCTCAGTACACACAATTCTATTATTCCAAAAATTGGTATCAGAGATAGATCTCTTATTTGGAAAAGTTAAAATCACTTGAGAGAAAAGATCATACAATAGAAAGGTATAAGTTTGACAAGAATATTGAAAATCAGAAGTTGCAGATACAAATATTTTATGAGAAATACAAAGAAGCAAGAATCAATATGGGAGAGAAACTGGATGAAAGAAAAGTTATGGCATCCCTCTAAAATGAAAAAAACTATCATGAAGAAGAGATACCTGATTTGTTTGAGTCATCAGGATCCACATCCAGAAATACATCAGACACATCTGAAGGAAGTATTACAAGTCTGAATGAAATCAATCAACATCTAATAGAACAAGTAAAGGTACTGCAAATTGGTCAAGAGACATAGATGGTAAGGATGATTGATGTTATGAATAATTCTAGACAAGCTAAACAAGAAAGAACACTAGCTATTGATGACAGGAGAAAGATCACTAAAAAGATACAAGAGAGAGAGACTGAAATACAAAGACTTACTAAACATCATCATGAGATCACCAATCAAATAGTTCTTATGAGTCATGAGGAAAACCGAGTGAACATAGAACTCAATGGGAAATTGGAAGCTATTGGTGAGCTAAGAGAAGAAAATGAGAGACAGAAGCATGAAGCAAGGATTCAACAACAACACAATGATATGATCAAGAAAGCTGAAGAAAGCACAAAAAGAATGGATGATTTTCTGGATGGACAAACAAGACTCAATAATAATATAAGTATAGGGTATACCAAGAATGGAGAATCATCATACCAAGCTGATAAAAAAATGTCTACACAAATCCAAGACCAAGAAAGCAGTCATGCAATCACTGTGGAAAACTAGGCCACACATCAAATGTTTGCAGGAGCAAAGAAAAAGGTATTCCTAAATCCACTTCTACATTCATAGGTAAATGTTATAACTGTAACAAGCATGGACACAAATGGTGCAGGGAACCTCCCTATTTGATTTTTTTTGCATGTTTTTGGTTTTTATTAGGTTGTGTTGTGTGTTTGGGAATAAGTTTCAATGGGTTAGATGCAATGATAGTTTAACTTCATGTTTGTAAGAACTTTAGTGCTCATTAGGTGTTTTGGGTCATTTTGGCTTCAAATAGTACAAAGTTGCCATTTGAGTGCAATGTGGGTTAGAAGTGTGTTTTAGGACCCTAAATATCCTATTTGGGGTCTTAGAAGTCAACATCAATCATTGAGTTGAAAAACAAGGTCAAAATGCTCAAAATATAAAATGTTGCTAGCAACTTTGAAAAGTTGCTCGAGCAACTTTTGCAAGAATTGGAAAAATGTAGTTAGAACTGATGTAACTACCCCATGCTCAGTATATGAGAATGGATTAGATTCTTTGAAGTGGTTAATGAGATTTTTGTTTGAAACACTTAATTCTGACACCTCTGTACAGATGATTGTATCCACATTTGTGTAATCTGCACTGTATCTTTGCTACTGTACGGATGTGTACGGATTGGCATAGGTGATCAGGCTCTATGAAAGTGTAGTGTTTTCTTTCAGATTCCATATGAAATAGATAGTTTTTCTTGAGGTTCAGTAGGTGTTAAGTTACAAGTTTTTGAAGGTCACTGGTCTGACAGAGACAAAACAGTGCTACCTAGCTAGAAATGGCTCTAACCTAAAATCCCTCTGGTGGAATTGACTAAAACCATGGGGGAAGTAGGGTTAGGGTCTGTAGATAGGTTTTTGGTTTTCTTTTTAGTTGTTTTAGTGGATTTCATAGGCCAGAAGTGAATCCCTATGGCTGACTGGTGAAACCAGGTGAGCCAAGACAGGGAGAAGGAAGGATTTGATCGAGCATGACCTTTTGTGAAAGACTTAGTGGGATTTGTAGATGCACTAGATAGTCTCCTAAAATTATTCAAAGGTGGAAGGAGGTGACTCAAAGGTTGGAGACAAGTTTAACAATTTTTAATGATGACTGGTCCAGAGGCCTAATTAATAGGCTATAATCTAGGGCCTGCAAGAAACTTGGGTTTTGGGTGCTTTCAAAGGTCAAAGTTTTTGATTCTGACAGTGTTGGGTGATGTATTTAACATTTTCAAGTTTTTTTGTGGAGTCATTTGGAGATTTTGGGAGAATTTAGCCAAAATCGGTGAAAATAGACCTACTAGGAATTGGGCAATTAGGCCTCCTAGTGAATTAGTGACCAATTGGATTGGCAAAGGGTCTTGGAGTATTAGGATGAGTGCATAATGAACTAGGATGGTTTAGGGAGTGTGTTAAGAGTCTTGACGAATGTGTGATAAGATCCCAGGATGAGGATTGGCAATCTAGGTGGAGTTTTAGTGGAGGAAACTAGGCCTTTGGTTAACTAGTTGGACTAGTTGAGCTTAGAAATCTTGGAGTCTTCTAGAAGCCAAATATACCTCGGAGGAGAAATTGGTAGAGAGGGTCTTGGAGATCCTAATTGGAGGAAGATGCAAAAAAGAAAAACCATAGGATGGTTGGATTTTTTAGACAAGTACCTTGAAGTGAGGAAAAGCCCTAGATTGTCAAACCCTTTGCATCAAAGTGGTATCAGAGCTAGAATAGCTTGAAGATTGTGTATGTCTGAAGGGGAGGAGAGTCAAGAGGTTGAAAGCATGCCTCCTAAGCAAATGAGTAGGGATGCCATAGTGGAATTGGTTCAGGGCCTCTTAGAGAAGGCTAGTGTGTCCAAGACAAAGGGCAAAAAGAAGATCACAGAATGGGGAGATAAGAGTGATGGGGATGAAAGTCGGATAGAATAGTCATCAAACAAAGGGAAAAAAATTGAGATGGATAAAGAACAAAAGGTATTCTTAGATGCCTTCAAGAATTTAAACAAGGATAACATGGAACACATACCATATTATTGTGGTAGCTTGAATGGAGAAGAGTTGTTGGATTGGCTTGAAGCCATTGACAACCAATTTGATTACAAAGAAGTCTCAAAGGAGAAGAGAGTTAGCTATGATAAGGCTAGAATCAAAGGATCTTCATTGGTGTGGTGGAACATGATGCAGGATGAGAGGATAAGTAGTGGAAAGAAAAACATTGTTTCTTGGGAGATGATGAAAATCAGATTGAGGGCACAATTATTGCCTACTAATCTTATGAAATCCAAATGTACCAAAAGTTGCAGAACTTAAGACAGAAGGAGATGATAGTGAGTGATTACACTGAGAAATTTCACAAGTTGAGCTTAAGGGATAGAAGACAAGAAGAAGAAATGGAGAAAGTGGCAAGGTACCTCAATGGGCTAAGACAAGGGATACAAGATGAGATCAACATGATGGCTCCTAACAATATGCACAAATGTTTGCAATTGGCCTTAAGAGCAGAGGATAAGGATAGAAGGAGGAATGATTTCCATTAGAGGGGAAGAGGTGGCAGCAATAATAGAGGGTTCCAAAGAGGAAGAAGTAACTTTGGTAGGGGCAAAGCCCTAATAGGAAAGTAGACAATTAGTCCATGGATAATGGTGGGGAAACCAGTATAGAGGATCTTTCCAAAGGGGAGGATATAGAGGTAGAGGACCACCAAGAGGTAGGTTCCATCTGCAAGGAAGATCTAATTCAACCTTCACTATCAGATGCTATAACTGCAACCAAGTGGGTCACATAATGTGCAGGTCTCCTGAAAAGACTTCCTCATCTTCAATGGGGGATAGGAGGAATCAATTGGTACAAGAGGATGACACTCAAAGTGTTACTTCTCCCATCTCTAAGGTAGGGATAGTATTGGATGGAGAGAACTTGATGTTAAGGAGAAACTTATTGAAAGTTCCTAGCACTATAGAGCCACCAAAGAGAAAGAACTTGTTTAAAACAACTTGTAGGTCTCATGGGAAGATTTTTAAAGTGATGGTGGACTTTGGATCCACTGAGAATATAGTATCCATAGAGATGGTGGAAAAATTGAAAGTAAGGAGGATACCTCATACCACACCCTAGTATCAATAAATAGTGGTAGATGAGAAAACTATAGTTGAGTTTGAGATTGGAAAGTATAAGGACAAGGTCCTATGTGACATACTGCCTATGGATGCATGCCATCTGCTCCTAGGATGTCCATGGAAGTATGATGTCAAAGAAATACATGATAGAGAGAAGAATAATTATGTCATCACCAAGCTAGGAAAGAAGTTCCAAATGGACCCATTGCAAGAATCCAATGAAGAGAAGCATGTGGAGACAAGTGTGATGTTATTGAGTGGGAAAGAGTTTCTAAAGGCCATTAAGAAGGAGAAAGGAGTTTGTTGTGTAATAGTGATAAAACCAAAGGAGGAAACTAAGGAGAAAATCAGTTTGCCACCAGAGATACAAGCATTGCTGGAGAAGTACCATGACATAGTAGATAATGGTTTTCCAAGTGCATTACCACCCATGAGGGAAGTGAGTCATCAGATTGACCTCATTCCTGGAGAAAATTTGTCTAACAAACCGGCATATAAGATGACACCAGGTCAAAATATAGAGATAGCAAAATAGATTCAAGATTTGTTGGATAAGGGGTTAATAAGGAAGAGTTTGAGCCCATGTGCTGTGCTAGTAGTACTTGCACCTAAGAAGGATGGAAAATAGAGGATGTGTACAGACTCCAGGTCTATAAGCAAGATCAGAATCAGATATAGGTTCCCAATGCCCTAGATAAAAGATTTGATGGACAATTTAGGAGTTTCTGGTTACTTTTCTAAGGTGGACTTGAAGTCAGGGTATCATCAGATAAGAGTGAGGCCTGGTGATGAGTGGAAGATAGATTTTAAGACCAATGAGGGTCTGTATGAGTGGCTAGTAATTCTCTTTGGCATAATTAATGCACCTAGCACATTCACGAGGCTCATGAATGAAGTGCTAGCAGAGTTCATTGGTAAGTTTGTAATAGTTTACCTTGATGATATTTGATCTTTAGCAGGTCCAAGGAGGAGCACATGAAGCATTTGGAGATGGTCTTAAGGAAGCTACATCAAGAGAAGTTGATGATAAATCAAGAAAAGTGTGAGTTTCTCAAAACTGAACTAGTTTACCTTGGTTTTGTGGTTGCTAATGGATGTATGAAGATGGACCCTGATAAAGTTAAGTCCATTTTTGAATGGCCTACACCTATTTCCATAGGGGATGTTAGGATTTTCCATGGGTTTTCCTCCTATTATAGGAAGTTTGTGAGAAATTTCAGTCATGTGTGTGCCCCTATACTTAACACCATAAAAGGTAGAATCAAATGTAAGTTTGAATGGACCGTGGCAGAAAACCAAGGGTTTGAAATGTTAAAGAAGAGGATTACAAACCTACCTACTCTTAGGTTCCCTAATTTCAATCAACTATTTTTTGTAGAGTGTGATGTTAGCAAGTTGGCTATTGGAGCAGTGTTAAGCCAAGAAGGACATCCTATGGCTTTCTTCTTTGAAAAGTTGAATGAGGCTAAACAAAAGTACTCCACCTATGATTTGGAGTTATATGCTATGGTTCAAGCCCTCAAGAAGTGGAGACACTACCTATTACCTAGGGAGTTTGTGGTCTACAGTGATAACCATGCTTTAAGTTTCCTGAATGGACAAGAAAAGTTGAACCAAAGGCACATGAAGTGGGTAGAATCATTGCAGGCTTATAAATTTGTTATAAAGCACAAGAAAGGGGTTAGCAACAAGGTTGCATATGCTCTTAGTAGAAGAGTACTCACAATCCAAGCGCTGCAACTGCAAAGTGTGGGAATGGATGATTTGAAGGACCTCTACAAGGAGGAGAAATATTTCATAGAAGCCTATGAGGCATGTGTGAAGTTTCAGCTGGGGTTAAAGGTGGATTTTAGTGAGTTTGTATTGCAGGAAGGCCTATTGTTTAATGATCAGCTTATGTATATACCTCAGTGTTCAATGAGGGAAAACATTGTGAAGGAGAAACACCAAGGGAGCTTGGGAGGCCACTTTGGAGTGGATAAAACATTGGAGCAGGTGCATAGGCTTTACTATTGGCCTAAGATGCAATCAAATGTAAGGAGATTTATAGAATAATGTCAGATTTGTCAGAGGGAAAAAGGACAAAGAAACAATAGTGGGTTGTATCTGTAACACCCCAAAATTGGCATCTTGCAACCCTAACATATTTTGTTGCATTTGTCATTCTTCTGAATCATCAAAGTCCTATTGTACTAGGCAATTCTGAGTTTTGACTGACTCTACTCGACCTAAGTGTCAAATGCAAAAAATCCTAAATCTGCATTAATCATACATTATATTTAATTCCTAAATATCAATCAATTAGCTAAACAAACCCTATGATTGAATTAATTTAATTATAAAGTCCTAGCACTTTAATTAAATTAAATTCACCCCTTTTAGCTAAAGCACATAAAAAGTTATTAAATAAAATTTAATTATTAAATAAATATCCTCATTTCAATAATTGAATTTAAATATTCAGATAATTGAGAAAAACATATTTATGAGGTCATACATGATTTATTTAATTAAATATTCTCTTAAAAATTTTCTCTCTATTCAGAAATATAAGTTTTGAATTAACTGTGCTTTAAAGAGAAAGAAAATAGTTAAAATCATAAATAAAACAATTAAAATAAAAGAAAGAAAGCAATTAAAGCAAAGGGAAAAAAAAATTATTGTTTTCTTTTAAAGAAAGCTTTCTATTTTAAACTGGCTTTTCTATCTATTTTATTTCAAAAATGAAACTTTCTATTATGATCACCTCTGAGTCTATAAAATAACTCTCATTCCTCATTGAAAACTCCTGGAGAAAATATGCATTGTTAGAATACAAAATTGTTGCTACATTTTATCATCTCATTTCTAGTTAAAAGCTTTCATTTGCAATAGAATAATTTCAATTTCTTAGATTAACTGCATTGTAATCATGTCTTAGATTAATCTTGCATCTTTCAATTCTTAGAATAATATTACATTTTCATTGCATTCATGGAGAAAAATCCTTCATTCTTAGATCAGTCTATGGTTGTGAGACTCGCATTCTGAGAGCTATTTTGAAACCCCATCTAGATAGAAGGCAAAAGGTTAAATCATACATGCATGCAGGATGAATAACTCATATTCACTTCTGTATGTGGCTGATGAACAAGGACTATGTTGAAGTGTATGGTTGAATAACAAGGCCAATTTTATCACATACATTTTTGGTGCCCACCGTGGGGCTTGAAAGTTTACTTTCTGGCCTCATTTTTTTACACTTTTGATCAAATCTAGTTTTCATCCGTACGGCTCAATAATGAAACTTCACGCAAAATTTCTCGCATAACCGTGAAAATTTTTGCAAGTATATGCATTTATTCACATGATATGCTGGAATTCTTCATGCAGATTGTAATACTTCTTTGCACGACATTTGACTCCAGTGAATTTTAAATTGCAGTTTTTGATCTCTGTTTCTGACGACTAATGTTTTCTATTTGCTGTTGACTGTGTTTTTCTGATTTCTATTTTTAAAACATCTTAACGGTGGTTTTCAAGATGCTTAGATGAAGAAATAAATTACAAAATAATGACATATTTATTACAGGATTCTTGTCAAAGACATACGTGTTCTCACAAAACTCTCATGTCTATTTTTAGTAGTTAGAACACACTTCGGATGGTGCTTAAAATGAATCATTGTCTTGAGTGATTGAAGTGTTTTCTAGATTGTAATTCCAAGAACTATATGAATGTATCCTCTCCTCTCACCTTTATGGATCTTGGGTGTAAGAGAAATTCATATGATTCTTCTAGTGTGGCTACCTCCCAAGAGCTTTAGCAGAGCTAGTGAGAGTGGATGCCCAACCGGTAATAGGATAAAGCCAAGCCCTTCCAAACCATTATATAAAAATGCCATTGGGATTAGTCTCACAATGGAAAGGTGTGAATTTTTTTTAGCAACCAAAATCTCCTCCAGTACCCTAGTGGTGCGTTAAAGTCCCGACATCGTTAAGGTGAAAGCCTTGCTTTGAAAGGATTTGGAGAGCACACTTAATTGGGAAAATGACTTGATCACAACCACCTGAACGGATGTCCTTACTAAAAACTATTGTTATAGTATCCAAAAACCCTCTATCGTTTGGTGCAGAAGGTTAGAGACTGACTAAGATGCCTCATAATTTTACGGCTCTTAGTAGAGACAACAACCCTTTGGGAAGCAATTCCTTTGGGGTTTGAAGCTTGGTGTGCCTGAGAAGTGAGTGCACATGTAAGGAGGAGCCCGTGCCTCCAAGATTCTAATTTTTCCACTAAGAGTAGGCGTAGCTGAACTTTGGTTCAAGTGGGGATTCAACAGCAACTGCCTTGGCTATCCTAGGATTGTGATGTGTCTGTTCTAGTACTAGGGTAAAAGCACAATAATCTGTCACCTTTTAGGACAACTTATCAGCACAGTTGAATTTTAGTATTTCTAACTAAAAATTAATTTTGGCCGAACATATGGTCTAGCTAGATTCATTATAGTTAAGTTAGATACAATTTTTAACTTTTCCAATTGGAAATGTCTATTAAATGCATGTTTTGTACCACTTTGAGGCCAATTACCGTAGAAATTAAATTATTTCATAAAAGTGACGTTTCAATAACTCTAAGACTTTTTAATGATATTTTTTTAAAAATACAAAAATACCCTTTTGTAGAGATTAGAGTCAAGAATATCTCTTATAGATTTTATAGTGTTTTAATTATACATAGTCTATTATAATTAAAAAATATTGCAAGTAGGTATTTTAACAGTCAAGGAGATGTTGATTCGGAGAAAGAAAAAAAATAGTAAAACATATTAAATAAATTTGAAAAAAATATGGTGCACTAGAAGAGAGATTCCTCTTCAAGAATATATATTTCTTTTTTTGATTGGGATATATTTTTTATGAAAATTATGGCGGGAGATGAAAACTGTCGATTTCAGGTGAGTTGGAATTTGAATTGTTATAAAAGAGAAAATATAGGTCACAAACTAATTTTTATTTCTTCATGCACTAGCTATATATGTCATCTATAACAT
>MU224333.1:1392484-1405569 GCA_018584345.1 Thuja plicata | reverse complement strand
TATATATATTACAACATATTTACTTACAATATAATTTAATATATATATAAATATATATTAATAACATTAACATATACATATGTATCTAAATATATTAAATAGCCTTCACATTAATTAAAACATGATTTAATAATTTAAAACTAAATTAAATTAAATTATGCTTAATTTAAAATGATTTAAAGATTAATTCAATTTAATAATACTAATTGATATTAACTAAATCCAAATTAAATAAAATAAAATAAACTAAGTTTTAAAACATATATTAAAAAAACATTTAAAAAAAAAAAAAATAATAAAATCAAATAGCTTGGGGGGGTCCCGTGGACCCCACCCTGTTTCTTTAATCCCCGCGGGTTCCTTCCTTAAAGGAAGGGTCGTGGGTGGCCAAAGCCCGTCCAACTCCTTGACTATCGCGCCGACAGCTCTGGCTGCCATGCCTGCGTCTTGGCTGCCGTGCCAGCGGCAGGCCCCGTGAACTTGGGGGTGGGGGAAGCGGTGGCCCCCACCTGCCCTATCAATTTTTTTTATATATATTTTTTTAAAATTAAAACAAAACTCTCAGCACTTTATATTTTTTTTTAATTTTCATTTGTATTTAAATTCTGAAATATAGAATTACGAAAAGGTTTTTTTTTCATCTTTTTCGCTTTTCTATTCTTTTATTTTTTCCTTTTTTGACTCGTGAATTTATTTTTAGCTCTATATTTTTTTAAACAGAGAGCTTGTTTTTTTTTTTAAACAATAATTTCTCAATAGACATTACAAGGAGGATATTTATTTTTCCCTCTACTATAGTTAGAACTATAGGCCATTTTAATTTATCATTTTCTAGGAGAACCATAAGGATTTATTCAACGAAATTTTGACAGCACTTATGTACTAGGGTAATATTTATTTTCCTATAAACATTAAGGATCTAGGTTTCCAGAAACACCCATTTCAACATTATATTCAATTAAGAAACCCTAATACCCATTTGCATTTAATACTATAAAATGAAACCCTTTGTGCCCACAAACACAGATCTGGCATACAAGTCTGAATTAAAACACGAAATTGATCTAAAACATATTTTACCATTTGAAACCCTCAAACACAAAATAAACAAGAAAGGAATGATCAAACAAAGGATTCTTAGTTCTCCGGATGCATAGAAGATAGGGATCCAAAAAACCAGAATTGACATGAACAAGACCCTACTTCAAAATCTGTTGAAGAACACACAATGCAAAATCCAAGCAACGAGAATTTCAAAATTATGCTCCAAAACCAAGTACACACCCAAGCTTCCAAAAATGCTCGCAAAAACCTGTTATGTGAGAATGAGAGAAGAATCCCCCTAATGAGGATCCATTTCCCCTAATCAAGCAAACCCTAATGACAACACATCCAGTTAACTCCTAAAAGGACTCCTCTCCAAAATTGAAAGAAATAACAATTAATTAATTAAAATATCTAATTACTTGCACAACTCAACTTTGACTCCTAAATTCAAGTTGAGAGCTTTGAGTTTGAAAATACTTTTCAACCAAATCTTGCACATGTAATTAATAAAATATTAATTTAAATAACTTAAATATTTACATCACAATAATCCATGCAACTAAATATTTAATTATTTAATTAAGCATAAAATCTCATTTACTCTAATATTCAATTAAATATAAATACTCAACATTTGCACTTTAATTAAACTTTCAATTAAACATAGGTATTTAATTTTATTTTCAATTAATCAAATACCCTATATTTAATAATTAATTGAAATAATATTCAATTAAATAAATAACATAATATAACACCCACATAAACACATCGAGCACCTGAAACTGAAAACAAGAAAAATCAAACATACACTAGAAAAGGGATACACGAATTCCTATCAACTATACAAATTTGGTCAGGGTAGTCAAAACAGATACTTGTCCACTAACTAGGACAGTTAGGTTTAGGTTAGGATTTGGACCTGAAAACTATCTCCCCTCTCTTACCATTGAGATTAATGTGATAGGGCACGCTCACTCCTGCCAATTCAGGTAAGATGTAGCCCAATACTTGCAATCCTATCATCACAAAGATGAAACATACATGTATATATCATATGGCAAACAATGGTTGAGACTAGGTTATTGTGTGGATCTCGCCGAAGCAAGTAACTACAAATCTGTCCCATACCATTCCAAGCACATCAAACAGTAATGAAAATATATAATGATCCATGTGCATATAAATCTAAGGTCAGTATTGTCAGAAACCATAACCGAAATGAAATCCTAACATATACATAAGCACCATTAAATAACCTTAAATCAAATATACACAAAAGATACAACATGATAATAATGGATCAATAACATACTGAAAAGTAACGCATGAATATCCTTAAAATCACTTGAAAGAGCTAACACATACATACTATGGTTTAAAAGAGATCAAAAACTGACATAGGTAGACAGACAAAGGGGTAGGTATTACAATTCCCCTGATTCTCAGATGATCTGTTCTATCATTCGACATGACTCATCTCACTACCATCATATTTACTCCTACCTTCATGACCAAATTGTTCTAGACACTTACACCCAGAATGAGAAATGTCACTTAATCCACAGTGCTTCACAGTTTGTCATCATTACTAATGATTTGTATAGGCACAGTCTAGACAGTACCCTCCTTAGGTGTTTAGAACCTGATGAGTCCAAACGTACATTAGTAGAGGTGCATGAAGGCATCTGTGGGTCTCACTCTAATGGCCTGACACTGGCTCGTAAACTTATTAGAGCTGGTTACTATTGGTCAAATATGAAAAAGGAAGCTACACAATTTTCTAAGTCTTGCAAATAGTATCAACTACATGGTAATCTGATTCATGCTCCAGCCAAGGAGCTTATTCCCTTCGTTACTTTATAGACATTTCAACAATGGGCCTTTGACTTGGTGGGTCAGATTTATCCCTCATCCTCAAACAAACATAAGTTCATCATCACAGCTCCAGACTATTTTACCAAGTGGGTGGAGGCAATCCCTCTCACCATTGCCAATGGAAAATTAGTAGCTATGTTCATTCTCGACTATATCATCTACAGGTATGGTGTACCCTCAGCAATAATCACTGATAATGGGGTGCAATTCAAAAATAAGGATTTGATAGAGCTATGCTCTAAGTTTAAAATTAATCAGCATTGGTCTTCCATCTATTATCCTTAGGATAATGGATAGGCGGAAGCATCCAACAAGGAAATCCTTAAAATCTTGCATCACACAGTACACAAATCTGGACAAGATTGGCATCTCCAGATCAATCTAGCTCTCTGGGAATATAGGAAAAGTATAAGAACACCAACGTGGGCTACGCCCTATGCTTTGGTTTATGGAGTAGATGTTGTGTTATCAATTGAGGTTGAGATTCCTTCTCTATGAGTCTCTCTGAAAGACCTCATTACTGATGATGATAATAGAATATCTCTGCTACAAGAGCTAGAACTACTTGATGAATGTTGGTAAGTGGCGTTTGATCACCTTAGAGAATATCAGAAAAGGATGTCCAAGAGCTATAACAAGAAAGTTCACCCACGGGAATTCCAAGCGAGTGACCTCATTCTGAAGGAGAACCCTAAGAATCAACAACATCAGATCTAGAAAGGAAAGTTTGAACCAAATTGGCTTGGTCTATATGTTGTCACTACAGTGTTTGGGTCTGGCACTTATCAAATTTCTACTACTGAGGGAGAACAACTCAAAGAGCCCATCAACGCTCTTCATCTTAAATGGTTCTACAACTAAGACATCTTCAGTATGCTCATGTATATAGTAAAGTCCTAGAAAAATTCTAAAAATCTGAAAATGTCATGAAAAATGATCATCTTAGTGAAAACCTAGCGATAGGTGCTTTGATGTATCTACAAAAATTATATATTCTAAAAATACAAAAAAATTAAAAATTGAAAAATATAAAAAAATAGAAAAAAAGAAAAAAAAGGTGTCATTGATGAAAACCTGGCAAACAGGTGTCATGGTAGGAAAAATAGATTTTTTGCCAAGAAGGTAAAAACTTGGTAAATAGGCGCCTCTTGTTCCACCTTTCTATATCTATCATAGCATCACTTGGATTTATACATTTTATTTGTTGCTTTCCTACTTTCCTACTTGCATTTACTTTCTGCATGCTTTCCGTTTCCCTTCAAGACACCAACTTACATGGATTGAAACTGGTCATACTCTCAGGACAACCCTCTTGGTCTAGGGGGCACTACCCTATTACCTTTTGAGGATCTACTTTGCGACAGTCACTAGTGGTTCTCACTACATCTGCCTGCTGTTGCTTAGCTTATATTGAGTTCTGTCTCCTTGAGAATCTCCCTAACATCAGTCACCAATGGTTCTCACTGCGTCTTCCTACTGATGTCTAGCTAGTCCTACGATCGCTTCATTTGAGAATCTCTCTCATGTTAGTCACTAGTGGTTCTCATTATGCCTACCTATTGTCACTGTACTATTGAGATTTCTCACATCTGCTATAGTTGGAGTTATACTACACAATCTATCTATCGACACTCGGTCTTGACAATTCTTCGCTTTAAGTTTGTACATAGATTTTGGTCACTTTTGTGACACTTTGGTTCCTTTGTGAACCCTAGTGATTTGACATTGATTCAACACCATACAGCTGGGGGAAACCAAATTAACTTTGTCCTCACAATATATGTCAAGCCAGTCACCATTACTTAGGGGCATGGGTCCCCAATTTGACCACATCTTCAATCTACACCCGTGTCAGTAATCTTGTGATTTCTGAAGGACAACACTCTACTGACACAAATTGGTGTTTTTCAACACCACCATAAATAGTGTTTTTCAACACTATCTTTGGACACATCTATGTTTTTCAACACACATTGGATATTTCAAATGTATACATCTATCAATAACAATCAGACACAATGCACTCACAAGCACAATGGTGTTTTTCAACACTCCTATACACATACATATTGGAAAACTTTGAAACTGGCTGAGCTCTGATTGAATCTTTCTTTGTATGCTATCTATTCTCATGGATTTCATTGATATTTCCTTTTTCTACTACTTGTTGGTGTAGTCCCAGTGATCCGACAACGTCAAAAAAATAGGGTGTATGTGATAAGAGCTCCCACACTAAGGTGGAAAAGCCTCACATCCCTCGATCTTATTTATTTGTATGTCATGGTGAGGTCAGTGCTATCTCCTTGACTGTTATTGCTCTATTTGTTTACACATGATCACACTCATGGTTATCTGGGATTTTCATGCCTCGATACTGGTGTACTCTTACCAGATCAACTGGAAACAATGTTCAGGTCCTCCTTGATTTTGTGTCCTAGTGCTTACGTTTGTTTCCTACATTTTATTTGATGAAAGTCATATTCATATTCTTATGGTTGCATTGGCACCAGTAAGGATTGTATCAACTCCGATGTTCCAAAAAAATTCTCAATGATGATGATTTCACAACAGGTCTCACAACCATGTCCTAGGGATTGCATCTGGCATAGGATTGCATTTTCATTCTAGACTTGCATTGTGGAAGTGATGTTCACTTCATTGCGTTCTCCTATATTTGTACATTGGGGAGTTCTTCTTCAGAGTCCTGGTTTCATCACTACTACACAAGTGTTCAATCCTCACTCTCTATCTTTAGCTATATGCTCAATCCATTTTTGGGATTGAAATCAAAATTGAAATCCAACACTTCTATATAGCTCAAAATTGGATTTTAAATTTTTTGGGACCAATGCGATCAGACGCTTGTGTAGTCAACTTTCTGACATTGCTTTCTTGTTAGAATCTTTTTCTATCAACATTTTATCATATCTTCAACTATTTTTCCTCAAAAGTCAACTCTAGTCAACCCTAGTCAAACTTGGTCAACTAGACATTGACATCACTCAAAATTGATTTTGAATCTTCCAAATTCTTCCGTAATCTATTATCAGTTCTTCTTGATCTCTGATTCAACATTTATTTGTGATTTCTCACTCTCAATCATCATTATGACGTGTCATCTTTCTATTTTTTTCCAAGGGGGCAGGATGATTACATCATTGAATCTATTCCAATCAATCTAATCTGATTTTCAAAATTCCTCATTTCTAGGGGCATCTCATCACTTGGGGCATGTTCAGTTTTTCATACCTCACAGTCAAAACTGGGTGTTCCACAACTTTTAATCAATAAGGGCATATTTGTTCCTTACATCTTGTCATCTATTAGGTATTAGGGCAATCTAACCCGGATCCCTGAGAATCAATCTTCATTCTAGAGATGATTCTCAAAATCTCAATCTATTAAGTATATGAGCAATCTAACTTAGACTCTTGAGGATCAAGCTTTGTTCTGGAGAAGATTCTTGAAAATTCATCTATTGGGAATTGGGGCAACCTAACCCTAACTCCTGAAAATCAAGCTCCATTCTGGAGATGATTCAGACTCTCTATTGACTATTTTTTCAGATAGGTATCTGGGAAATCTAACCCTGACTCCTGAAGGTTGAGCCTCATTTTGGGGACAGTCTTGTGAAAGATATCAATCTAACTAGTGTCTGGGCAATCTAACCTAGATATTGGGGGACTAAGCTTCATTCTAGAGATGGTCCTAAAACCTCTACCAACCATCTTATCGGATAGGTATTGGGGCAATCTAACCCTGACTCCTGAAGGTTGAACCTCATTCTAAGGACAGTCTTGTGAAAGGTATCAAATCTATTAGGTATCAGGGAAATCTAACCCGGATCCCTAAGGATCAATCTTCATTGTGGAGATGATTCTCAAAATCTTAATCTATTAGGTATCAGGGCAATCTAACCTGGATCCCTGAGGATCAAGCTTCATTCTGGAGATGAACCTCGAAAACTCTACTTGACCGGCATCTCACCAACCTAACCTAGACTTTGGAGAGTCAAGCTCTATCCTTGAGATGGCTCTGAAATCTTCATGAATTGATCTTTGCATCACCAATGTTCAAATCTATTCTTCTGTGCTTCAGAAATCAGACTATTCTTTGAATCAATGTGCTACTCACACATCAATTCAAAGAGGGGAAAAATGTAACACCCCAAATTTGGCATCTTGCAACCCTAACCAATTTTGTTGCATTTGTCATTCTTCTGAATCATCAAAGTCCTATTGTACTAGGCAATTCTGAGTTTTGACTAACTCTACTCGACCTGAGTGTCAAATGTAAAAAAATCCTAAATCTGCATTATTCATATATCAAATTTAATTCCTAAATATCTATTGGCTAAACAAACCCTATGATTGAATTATTTTAATTATAAATTCCTAGCACTTCAATTAAATTAAATTCACCCCTTTTAGCTAAAACACATGAAAAGGAATTAAATAATATTTAATTATTAAATAAATATCCTCATTTCAAAAATTAAATTTAATTATTCAAATAATTGAGAAAAACACATTTATGAGGTCATACTTTATTTATTTAATTAAATATTCTCTCAAAAATCTTCTCTTCAATTTAGAAATAGAATTTTTGAAATAACTGTGCTTTAAAGAGAAAGAAAACAGTTAAAATCATAAATAAAATAGTTAAAATCAAAAAAAGAAAACAGTTAAAAACAAAGGGAAAAGAATTTATTATTTTCTTTTAAAGAAAGCTTGCTAATTTGAACTAGCTTTTTTATCTATTTTATTTCAAAAAGGAAACTTTCTATTTTGAGTAGGCTCTCAATCTATAAAAGAGCTCCCATTCCTCATTCAAAACCCCTCGAGAAAATATATATTGTTAGAATACTGAATTGTTGCTACATTTTATCATCTCATTTCTAGTTAAAAACTTTCATCTGCAATAGAATAATTTCAATTTCTTAGATTAATTGCATTGCAATCATGTCTTAGATTAATCTTGCATCTTTCAATTCTTAGAATAATCTTGCATTTGCATTGAATTCATGGAGAAAAATCCTTCATTCTTAGATCGGTCTATGGTTGTGAGATTCTTATTCTGAGAGTTATTTCGAAACCCATCTAGATAGAAGGCAACAGGTCGAATCATACAGGCATTCAGTATGGATAAATCATATTCACTTTGGTATGTGGCTGATGAACAAGGACTATATTGAAGTTCATGGTCGCAGTAGCACTACTAAGGGTTGTATCGACTCTGATGTTCCAAAAAATGCTCAATGATGATGATTTTACAATGGGTCTCACAACCATGTCCTAGAATTGTAGTTTCATATTGCATCTAGCATAAGCTTGCATTTTTATTCTCGACTTGCATTGTGGCAGAAATTCAATGTTCAGTTCATTGCATACTCTTGGGTTCATACATTGGGGAGTTCTTCTTCAGCGTCCTGGTTTCATCATGACTGCACAAGTGTCCGATCCTCACTCTCGACTCTTCACAGGTTCTCTTGGTTAGCATCTGTCACACATCTGTACACACTGCATGAGATGTTAGTACCATATACATTACATTTGCATTTTCACTTACACATTGCATTTACATAAATCATCTACATATATACATCTTTGCATCTACATCAACATATACATCACATACACATTTGCATATACATACATGTGCATTTAATACATTTACATATATTCAAAACATGTCCATCCATTTGCATATATTCTAACTCATCTAAACATCTTAGCATATAGGAAACATCTCATAAACAATAAAGTGTGACATATGCGATGATACCAAAAGATGAGCTCATATATATATATATATATATATATATATATATATATATATATATCAATGTGTCGATACAATACAAAATGGTGCTACTTGAGCATAGTTTATCTCAAAATAATGGTACAATACACGGATGCCAATGCATTAGATACATCCTATGATCTCATCTATCAAATATATCAAATCTAACTTTGGCCTTCTCCCTCGTCACCTGGAGGTGGTAGAGGTGGTGCCTATGTGCCTTCTGACCCTTTTCCATATGAAGAAAATCTGGCCACCTGTGATGCCTCATCAGGCACCAAACCTATATAGGATGAGTAGTAGTAGGCCGCTCGGGTGGTCTGATGATTAGTCTCCTCATATGTCATCTGAAGCTACCCTCAGGGATCCTGCACCTCCTGGTCTCTATCTAAAAGCTGGGCATCCCATATGGCAACTTGTACTATCAAATCTCTCACTTGTCTGGTCAACTCTCATACCCTCTCTCTCGCTCTTCGTAAGGCCTCCTATACCTATGATGGTGCATCCTTAGTAACTACACCCTATCTTGGCTCCTGTGCAGGCTGGTCCTCCTGCATTGAGTCCTCCTATGGGACCTCCTGCTGCTCTGCCTAATCCTGTACATCCTCAAGTTGCGCAACCATCCTCCTCCTACTCTGCTTCCCGCTACTTCTCACACTAAGATCTATCCTCATCTGGTGCATAGGTATGTCCACCTATATTGTGCGTGGATGTGGCACCTACTGTGGTGGTGGCCATGGTGCATGCTATAGTGGAGGCACTAGTGCCTGTTGCTGTGGCACCTGTGGGTGCACTACCTATGCTGGCACGGACATGCCAACTAAATCTGTGAATCGGGGGAAGGGATGCGTCACAAAGTGCCCCTAAACTCTGGTGTCATGCCCCTATCTGCTATAGCACTCAAGTAATCCCATCGAGTCTGCACTAGGGCTCATACATCAATCATACATAGACTAGTATCTAACTTGGTTGACCATCCCCTCCTAAGCTCATCAATGAAATGAGCATAGGAACAATACTCCTGAGTAATCTCCTGTGCATGGCCAAATTGCCGCTAGACATGTGTAAGTAGAAACCACTCAATGACTGATTTCACCCGGCCTATGAGAGGCCGAGACATGAGCATATACCCCAACTGATCACTGGCATCATCCCAGTCCTCTGTCAGTTGTCATGGTTGCCATGTCACTACAACCAGATCATCAAAATGTACTCGCCACTACTCTGTCTTACCCAGCGTAGGCTGGGTAATGAAACCTTGACACCTATATATATAGAGCTCCAATGGCTCCCTCAAATCCTTGCATATGGATCTAGTGACCGATAGGTGCTCCCATGCCCACACCTATAATACAAAGATCCCTTCCACCATGCTCTTTTCCTCTCTATAGGCGATCTCGTGCATCTCATGGTACATATGGGCCAGCATGCACTGACCCCACCCATATCTGATCGGCTCCTCCAGTATCTGGTACAACATCTAACCCCAACCACACTTGAAACCATGCTGCCTGTGATCTAGCATTGGATAGAAACCAAGGAATGCTACCAATACCACAGCCAGTCAATGCTTAGGACCATACTGTCTCATCATCTCCTCCCATGGGATGGCTCTCCCCATGACTAGCTTATCCTATAGGATCTCTCATAGTGCTAGTGTCCCTGGCCAAGACTGTACCTCATACTCTACTCGGGGCCTATGGAAAGGTATCCTAATAATCCTTTATATATCCTCTAGTGTCACTGTCATCTCACCCTGAGGTAGGTGGAAGGTGTTCATCTCCGAATGGAAATTCTCTACTAATGCTCCCAGTAAACTATGATTAACTCAAATATCGGGTATCTCATAGAGATGTGATAATCCTAGGCTATCAATATGGGCAATCTCGGTGTCATCCAGCTGCTGGACCAGCCCACTAATAGCGGGATGATGTGATATGAATGCAATGTCTAGAAACTTGACCTGCAAAAGATGCAAACAACAACGCACGATCATTATTTGACTCATGATTCAAATAATCAAAGCATGACTAAGCAATAAAGAATTTAAGACATCCTAAGCTAAGGAATGATGCTGATGAAATTTCCATTGGATGCGATGCAAATATTTTTTGTATTCAAAATTGCTAAGTTTTCTATGCGAAGTAGCAGATGCTCGCATGAAGAAGTTTTACGTGCCACATGACATTTTATTCTCATGCGAAGTTTCATCACTATTCATGCAAGAAACTTCCTATTGAAGGGTTTCCTTCGTAAGACATGGGTACCCTCTCATGCGAGGATACCCACAAGCCCATGCAAGAATCTACCTTTTGGCAGTTTCTCACGTGAGACCTCATCACGAGGCACCTGAGGAAACTAGTTCCTAGCGCGAGAACCTGCGGAACAGTTTCTAAAAATGTGTAAATATAATGCACAATTGACCAAAAAAAAAAAAATTTGAAATGCTGGAGAGGTTAATCGACCACTTATAGGGGGGCCGTAGGCTGCTGGTTGATTGTGCTGCTTGGATCGCTCAAAATGATGAGTGCTCACAGGGAGCACCATTTTCGCTCAAAACTCAATTCTTAAAATTCAACGGAGGCAAATGATTTGAAATGACCTTTTTGACTCATATATAGGTTTTGACCTAATTTTTGAAAGTGCTTTGATTTGCATGAAAATTTCACCACAATCTAATTTGGCCGCTCTAAATCCATTTTTGGGATCGAAATCAAAATTTGACACTCCTATATAGCTCAAAATCGCATCTTAAATTTTTTGGGAATGACACGTTCGGACGCTTGTGAAGTCAAATTTCTGACATCGTGTTCTTGTCAAAATCTTATCATATCAACATTTTCTCAAACCTTTGAATCTTTTCATCAAAAGTCAACTCTGGTCAACCCTAGTCAAACTTAGTCAACCAGACCTCCAAATTGCTTCTAAATCTTCCAAATTCTTCCGTAATATGTTCTAAGTTCTTCTTGATCTCTAATTCAACATCTATCTATGATTTCTCGCTATCAATCATCATTATGATGTGTCACCTTTCCATTTCACTCCCAAGGGGGCAGGATGATTACATCATTGAATCTATTTCCAATCACTCTGATCTGAATTTAAAAGTCCTCATTGCTAGGGACATCTCATCACTTGGGGCATGTTCAATTTTTTATACTTCACAGTCAAAACTGGATACTCCACAATTAATAAAGGCATCTTTGTTCCTTACATCTTTTCATCTACTAGGTATTGAGTTGATCTAACTCGAATCCCTGAGGATCAAGCTTCATTCTAGAGATGGTTCTCAAAATCTTAATCTATTATGTGTTTGATAAATCTAACTCAGATTCTTGAGGATCAAGCTTCATTCTGGAGATGGTTCTTGAAAACCTCATCTATTAAGAATTGGGGCAATCTAACCCTGACTCCTGAAAATCAAGCTCCATTCTAGAAATGATTCTGAAACTTGATCTAACCAGTGTCTGGGAAATCTAACCTTGATATTGGGGGACAAAGCTTCATTCTGGAGATAGTCCTAAACATCTCTATTGACTATCTTTTTCGATAGGTATCAGGGTAATCTAAGCCTGACTCCTGAAGGTTGAGCCTCATTCTGGGGACAGTCTTGTGAAAGATATCAATCTAACTAGTGTCTGGGCAATCTAACCTAGATATTGGGGGACTAAGCTTCATTTTGGAGATAGTCCTAAAATCTCTATTGGCTATCTTTTTGGGACAGGCATTGGGGCAATCTAACCTTGACTCCTGAAGGTTGAGCCTCATATCGGGGACAATCTTGTTAAATATATCAAATCTATTAGGTATCAAGGCATTCTAACCCAGATCTTTGAGGATCAAGCTTTGTTCTGGAGATGATTCTCAAAATCTTAATCTATTAGGTATCCGGGCAATCTAACCTGGATCCCTGAGGATCAAGCTTCCTTCTAGAGATGAGCCTCAAAAAATCTACTTGACCAGCATCTCAGAAACCTAACCTAGACTTCGAAGAGTCAAGCTCTGTCCTGGAGATGGCTCCAAAATCTTCATCAATCGATCTTTGCATCATCAATTTTTGAAATCTATTCTTCTGTTCTTCAAACATCAGACTATTATTTGAATCAATGTGTTGCTCACACATCAATTCAAAGAGGGGCAAAATGTAATACCCCAAAATTGGCATCATGAAACCCTAACCAATTTTTTTTGCATTTTTCTAGGCAATTCTGAGTTTTGACTGACTCTACTTAACCTAAGTGTCAAATGCAGAAAATCCTAAATCTGCATTAATCATACATTATATTTAATTCCTAAATATCAATCAATTAGCTAAACAAACCCTATGATTGAATTAATTTAATTATAAAGTCCTAGCA
>MU224333.1:1352762-1392434 GCA_018584345.1 Thuja plicata | reverse complement strand
AAAACACATAAAAAGGAATTAAATAATATTTAATTATTAAATAAATATCCTCATTTCAATAATTGAATTTAAATATTTAGATAATTGAGAAAAACATATTTATGAGGTCATACTTTATTTATTTAATCAAATATTCTCTCAAAAATCTTCTCTCTATTCAGAAATAGAAGTTTTGAATTAACTGTGCTTTAAAGAGAAAGAAAACAGTTAAAATCATAAATAAAACAGTTAAAATCAAAGAAAGAAAATAGTTAAAGAAAAGGGAAAACAATTTATTATTTTCTTTTAAAGAAGATTTCTATTTTAAACTGGCTTTTCTATCTGTTTTATTTCAAAAAGGAAACTTTCTATTCTTATCACCTCTGAGTCTATAAAATAACTCCCATTCCTCATTCAAAACCCCTGGAGAAAACATGCATTGTTAGAATACTGAATTGTTGCTACATTTTATCATCTCATTTCTAGTTAAAATATTTCATTTGCAATAGAATAATTTTAATTTCTTAGATTAATTGCATTGCAATCATGTCTTAGATTAATCTTGCATCTTTCAATTCTTAGAATAATCTTGCATTTGCATTGCATTCATGGAGAAAAATCCTTCATTCTTAGATCAGTCTATGGTTGTGAGACTCTCGTTCTAAGAGCTATTTCGAAACCCCATCTAGATAGAAGGAAATAGGTCGAATCATACAGGCATGCAAGATGAATAACTCACATTCACTTTTGTATGTGGTTGATGAACAAGGACTATGTTGAAGTGTATGGTTGAATAACAAGGCCAATTTTACCACATACAGTATCAACTTTTATCTATACGCCAAAGGCCTTGGGAGTGCCTTAGTATGGACTTTGTTTTGGGGTTACCAAAGACACCTAGGGGTCATGATAGTGTGTTTGTGGTGGTAGACCATTTCAGCAAGATGACACACTTCATTCCATGCAAGAAAACAAATGATGCTTCTCAAGTTGCAAGTCTATTCTTTAGGGACATTGTGAGGATCCATGGATTGCCCCTAAATATTGTAAGTGACAGGGATAGTAAGTTTGTAGGTCAATTTTGGAGGACCTTATGGAAGATGCTTAGAACAAACTTGTCTTTCTCTTCATCCTATCATCCACAATCAGATGGGAAAACAGAGGTAGTGAATAGGTCACTTGGAAATTTGCTGAGGTGTTTGACCAAGCAACATGGACAGTCATGGGATTGCATCATAGGGTAGACAGAATTTGCATATAATGACTCCATCAATAGTACTAATGGTAGAAGCCCCTTTGAAATATTATATGGGTTCAATCCTATAGGGATATTGGAGTTGAGGGATCTTAGTTTGAAGGACAGAAGGAGTGCTCAAGGAGAGTCATTTGCTGAATAGATGAAGGAGCTGCATGATCAAGTCAATAAGACTTTACAAAATCAAGTGGAGAAGTACAAATACAAGGCTCATCAAAATAGAAGAGACTTTCAGTTCAAGGTTGGGGATCTAGTAATAGCCTATCTCAGGAAGGAAAGGCTACCCAAGGGCCAGCCTACTAAACTACTAATGAAAAAGATAGGGCCTTTGAATATTTTGCACAAGTATGGAAAGAATGCCTATGGGGTGGAGTTACCTCCTAATTTGGGGATCTCACCCATTTTTAATGTTTATGACCTATATCCCTAAAAGGGACCAAAACCAGACATACGTTAATCCACTCTTGCAGATTTGGAGGATGATGATTGGGTGAAAGAATTACCTATCCCAAAGGCATTGGAATTGGAAAGTGTACTAGATTCTAAAGTGATAAAGAAGACTAGGAAGGGTAACTACAAGGAGTACCTCATCAAGTGGAAGGGACTACCTGAAGCTAAGGCCACTTGGATGATAGAGGTGGACATTCTGAACATGGGGTCACTATTGAAGACCTCCTAACTCAAGGGACTTGAGTTATTTTTTCCAGGGGAGTATGGTGCAGGGAACCTCTCTATTTTATGTTTTTGCATATTTTTGGTTTGGATTAGGTTGTGTTGTGTGTTTGGGAATAAGTTCCAATGGGTTAGATGTAATGACAGTTTAACTTCATGTTTTTAAGAGCTTTAGTGCTCATTAGGTATTTTGGGTCATTTTTGGCTTCAAATAGTGAAAATTTTCCATTTGAATGCAATGTGGGTTAGAAGTGTGTTTTAGGACCCTACATATCCTATTTGGCATCTTAGAAGTCAACATCAATCATCGAGTTGCCAAACAAGGTCAAAATGCTCAAAATACAAAATGTTGCTAGCAACTTTTGCAAGAATTGGAAAAATGTAGTTAGAACTGTTGTAACTACCCCATGCTTGGTATATGAGCATGGATTCAATTCTTTGAAGAGGTTAATGAGATCTTGGTTTGAAACACTTAATTTTGACACCTCTTTATGAATGACTATATCCACATTTGTGTAATCTACATTGTATCTTTGCTATTTTATGGCTATGTATAGATTGACATAGGTGATCGAGCTCCATGAAAGTGTAGTATTTTATTTTAGATTCCATATCAAATATATAGTTTGTCTTGAAGTTCAGTAGGTGTTAAGTTACAAGTTTTTGAAGATCACAAGTCTGACAAAGAAAAAATAGTGCTACCTAGCTAGAAATAGCTCTAACCTGAAATCCCTCTGGTGGAATTGACTAAAACCATGGGGGGAAGTAGGTTTAGGGTTTGTAGATAGGGTTTTGGTTTTCTTTTTGGTTGTTTTAGTGGATTTCATAGGCCATAAGTGAAGCCCTATGGCTGATTGGTGAAACCAGGTGAGCCAGGATAGGGAGAAGGAAGGATTTGATCGAGTACCCATGAATTTTTGGGAAAGACAGTGGCATTTGTAGATGCACTTGATAGTCTCCTAAAAGGATTCAAAGGTTGAAGGAGGTGAATCAAATGTTGGAGACAAGTTTAACAATTTTTCATGCTGACTGGTCCAGAGGCCTAATTAATAGTCTATAATCTTGGGCCTGCAAGAAACTTGGGTTTTGGGTGCTTTTAGAGGTCAAGGTTTTGGATTCTGATAGTGTTGGGTGATTTCTTGAATATTTTCAAGTTTTTTTGTGTAGTCATTTGGATATTTTGGGAGCATTTAGCCAAAATCGGTGAAAATAGACCTACTAGGAATTGGGCAATTAGGTCTCCTAGTGAATTAGTGACCAATTGGATTGGTAAAGGGTCTTAGAGTATTGGGATGAGTGCAAAATTACCTAGGATGGGTTAGAAAGTGTTTTAAGAGTCTTGATGAATGTGTGAGAAGATCCTAGGCAGAGGATTGGCAATCTAGGTGGAGTTTTAGTGGAGGAAACTAGGGTTTTGGTTAACTAGTTGGACTAGTTGAGGTTAGAAATCTTGGAGTCTTCTAGAAACCAACTATACCTCAGAGGAGAAGTTGGTAGAGAGGGTCTTGGAGATCCTAATTGGAGGAAGATCCAACAAAGAACAACCATTGGATGGTTGGATTTTTCAGACAAGCACCTTGGAGTGAGGAAAATCCCTAGATTGTCAAACCCTCTACATCAAAAAAGCACATGAATGAAGATCTAAGGTGAAACAACCAAAGAAGGAATTATACATGGAAAAATATTTTTCTACTTGAAAAATGCATGGGAACACATCTCTTGAATGTAGGAAAATTAAAAAGAAAGCATGTAAACCAAAAGAACAAGAAAATGCTTATCAACTAAGAAGACTCGGTAACTCATATGTTTGGGATTACAATACATGGGTAAATTGGACAACATGTGGTAGATATGGACACATAGCTACAAAATGCATGAGGAAATGGATAAGAAGGTCTATAAATTGGACTAACTCTAGAATGACATGTTTACACTATCATAAGGTTGGTCATCTAAGTAAGGACTATAGAGACCGAGTCACAAAGTCAAGCACTTTTTCTAATGGGAACACTTTTGAAGACATTAGGAGAATGAGAAATCAAATGTGGTGGAAAGTTTCAAGAAAATACGATGCTAGATTGAGCACCATAGTTGGTGACACCTCATCCAATGGATCTAGTGATATCACCACCCCCAACTAAGAAGAATAATTAAGTATGGAATTGCACTATACAAAGCTATATTTTACATCAATTCCAATATACATTGATAATATGCCAAACTAGCATGAATGAAGATGCACTACGGTATTACTTGTTATGAATTTGTGAATACAATATCATTGGTCAATACATACCGAGAATCATTGATATACATATAAAATTCAAGTTTTCAATGTAAACCAAGCATCATCGATAACCATGTAAAAATACAATCAAGTCTTTGCTTCATATCAAGCACCGTCGATGAACATGTGAAAAGTGCAACTAAGTTGTAACTTACCCCGAGCGCTTTATAATCAATGAGGATGAAATTGGTATGTTACCTAAGCTAATCCATCTTCAACCATCAAGAAGTAGGTGAATCATTTATTGCACCACTTAGGGAATCATCTATAAAAGGGCAATGGAAATCTCATTCATTCACCAAGGGTTTAAGAGTGAAAAGAAGAGCGAAGAGCAGAGCAAAGCATAGAGCGAAGAAGAGCGACCAGATTGCAGAGAGATTCAAAAGCACATTCACGGCTATACTACAATAGATTTCCAACATATATAGCTAAGATCAAGTGAGTAACTAAGAATCAGTGAGAAAATAGATCATTTACGAAGAAAGCCCTAATTTCAAGAAACATGACAACCACATCGCGCGTTTCCAAGATCAAGAATTGAAAGGAAAAGAAGGTCAATTTGATCAAGAATACAACCTGTGAAGAGCCCAAGCATAGATTTTTCCCCGAGGTTTCTTCACAACCGTATGACCAAGGAGTGTTCTCAAGCATACCTCCTATGGTTTTGTTAGTTGAGGATGTCTGAGCATATATCCACTGCAAGATTGCAGAAATCGGAGATCTTGAAGTTGAAGAAGCTTACAAGAAGCTTTGGATAGATGGAAACATTAAGGATGAACACAAGCACATAGAGGTAAAAGGGTTAACAAATGCCCTAATGTTCCCAAAATATTTTAAAACCGAGTGGATTTAGATAGTACTCAATAGAGTACATGATAGGAAAATGTGGTTGGATGAACCAAAACCAATCACTAAGGATGTAATACACACAGTAACCATTTATCCAACAACCGACAAGGTAAAAGACCTAAAACATCCCTCTCACCCTGAGATTGAAAATTTGACAGGTGCAGTATGGGATGGTAGAGGTTTAAAGGTTAACTCTATCACTGATCTAGAAATGAAGTTCAGTGCATGTGTAATGGGATACAAGGTATTCCAAGCTAGCCATTTAAACAACATAGCATGCAGAGCAGTTGACACTTCCTACAAGATTGTGAAGAAGGGATTACAGCTGGACCTATCCAAGTTTCTACTGAAGAAACTAGAGTGGAACATGAGGAAAATTAGGTCAGCAAGGTCTAATTCATGTAAGTTTAGATCACTCCTCATGTGTACATTTTTCAATTTGTAGAACTTCTTCCCATTTGTTGGTAATGTCAATTGAGACACAAACTGACCGGTAACTATACAAATTAGTGAATATATTAAGTCACTAGGGGACAATTTTACATTAGTCATGGATGTATACTTCACTAATTTTAAGGATAGAATGCAGAAAAGAATGAGGATACCAGAAAAAATGGTGGAACAATATAAGGATGACATATGTTTCACAGTGGATACCAAAACCACTTTAATCCAAACGCTGTACTAAGGACAACATGGTTATCACTATTAGATTATGAGATCAACATTGATCAGGCCATAAAAGCTATTGAAGCATTATTTAATGAAGTAGTGGACAAATCATTACCAAGATTTGGCACTTATGAAGAAGCTAAAGCCATAATCAAAACAGACCTAGTAGTGAAGAAGATCGATAGAAAGAAGACTAAAATGGTGAAACACTTCAAAAGAAACTATCGGTTAATGCTAAAGGATCAGAACAACAAGATAACATTGAGGGACAGTCACCCATTGGTGAAGGTGAAAAATTGAGCGACTCTGAGTCAACTGAATCTGATGCACCACTAGAAAAGAAACCAACAACTACTGCTACATCAAGAACTAGGAGTCAGATTTCAAAAGATGCAGACTCACTGCTCATAAAGAAAGAATAGTAAGGAATTATAAGAGAAAGCCTCGAATCGGGAAAAAAGCACTGAGGAAAAGAAGAAAATATATCCGAGGTAAAGAGGAAAAGGATGACACTGCATAGGATAAGAGTGAACAAGAACTCCAACCTAAAAAGAACAAAATTCCTAAGACAATTGATGAGATTACTGCATCAATCATCAAGATAGGTAGCATATCAAATTATAAGATAAGGCAATGGCTAACCTTATCTCTTGGTGATCAAACCAAGATTGAAGAAGCCATCATTAAGGCAATGATTACATTCAAATATGTACCTATATAGTTTAATAAGATGATGCCATAAGAACTTAATGACAGAATATGAGCAAGATGGACATATGCCTTGCATATAGAGAAACAGATAAGGGAAAGATCCCTCATTACAATTATGCCACCCAAGTAAAAATTTGATGAAATTGATGAAGACACATTTAAATAAATTTTCAACTAATTAAGACAAGAGTTTACAAAGTAATAGAGGGAAGATTAATAGAGCTTGATAAAGAAAGAGATGAAACTTGGAATGAAATATTCAATCAACTTAAGGAGGATACAAGACCTGAGAAGGTGTTAGCTCTTACCGAGACCCCTCAAAATGAAGAGAAAGAGGCCACACTGAGCCCAAAGCACATCTTCATAAATGACACCAAGGACATCAATCCAGTTAAGTTGACAAAAAAGGCAAGCAAGGCCATGGATGATGTACCTCAGATACTTCAATCATTAGGGGATTCAACAAAGGTCATCATCAAAGTTATAACACTTATTGATTCTGATGATGAACCAAACAAATATGAAGATGTAACTAATGCCACCGAGTAGGAAAAGGAAACATATACTATTGATTTTGCACAGGTAATATATCAGGTGACATGCCATTATTGATACAAGCTATCAATATTATTACGGAGGCAAAGGAAAAGACACTTGAACCTAATGCAAACACATCAATGGACACAGGTGATGATCAAGGGAAGCAAAAGGATACAAATGAAGAGAATAAAGATGCAAGTGGAGAGGAGAAAACAAGTGATGCCACTAACAAGAACACCAAAGGTGAAAAGGCTGAAAATATAGATAAGGTTGATGTGGAGATGTCCACTACCAACCAACAAGTCAATACTAAGCAGGAAACAATAGGCACCACACCTCCCATACAATCACCAAAGAAAGAAAAAGAGCATGAACTAGCTATAGTTCTACATTCCCTTTCTTCCAACACAATTTCAAAGAAGAAGAAGAAAAAAGCACCAGGCACCTTGGATGAGATTATAGAAATACCTAAATGTGATCTGAGAACACTGGATTATAAGTCACTAACAAGGTATGGAGGATTGTGTAGAAGGAAATCCATACAAGATAAGCTCAAAAAGGAGCACAAGGACACATAGGTACTAGAAAATACAAAGGAAATACTATTACAGATAGTACTCGACACTCAAATTGATCAAAGTGCACCAATACTTGATCAATTAGCAATTCTCACCAAGGCCATTACATCACAAAATGTGGAAACTGACAAGGTGGTAGAAGAACGTGCAGATGAGAAGTACCAATACAAACTAACAGAGAAAATTAGCCAAGAAGTGGCAAAGAACAAGGTAAAGCTATCTGAACTGGTCAATACATTGGAACCAATTATTTTAGAAGTTATAACCTTAGTTCAAAAATTATGCATCATAGAGAAATTCACTAAGGAGAATAGTGAAAAGATTGCTAAGATAGATGCATATCTTAATGCTAGTGCACAAGGTCTCACAATCAATGACAATGCATTAAAGTTGCATTATGAGAAGCTTATAGAATCTAAATGGTTGAGAATTGAGATTCAAGAGGTAGAATCCAAAATCTAAGATAAGATAACCGAGCTCCAAGCTCTACTACTACCAACTCTCACATTACTGCAACAACACTTGACTTCAACAAAAACACTAATTGCCACCTTGGAGATGTTTGTCACCGACACTATCTATGACATGCATGCTAGGATAACATTGGTGTACATGGAACTGGAAAACCTCAAGGAGAAATGGGAGAAGATGATGGAAGACATAAAGAAATCCCATTCCCACATTTTTGACAAATTGTAAGTATTACACCTTTGTCATTATTTTCAAAAAAAGGGGGAAATGAGATGATAAAAGGGGAAATGATAAGGTGAAAGGGGGAAATGATAAAAGGGGAAATATATGTATAAAGGAAAATGTATCAAAGGAAGAAACATGTACATACACTACACCGATGCATACACATAGGGGGAGTCATATTGACAAGGTAAACATTTGGTGTAAACACTTGCCATTTCAGTTTTGCACATATCAATTTTTGATTCTAATGCCAAAGGGGGAGATCGATAATCCTAAAGGATAATAATTTTTATTAGTATACAAGGGAAATAGTTTTTGAACCATCAGTAACATGATCATCAAGTGACAGAAAATAGAGGTCACTAAAACATACAAGTGCAGAGATTACCAAATGTGTATTAGCACAATGATCACCGACACACAATTTACAATGTAGACCGACAACACAATTCACAGAGTAACCCGACAGATAGTTTACAGAGTAAACCAATAAAATAGTTCACAAAGGAACTCGAGAGTAGTATGTCTACAAAGACATCACCAAGCACCAGTCTACTAAGAGATAGTTTTATTTATGAGAAATGTGGATCTGAGTTACATGTAAGATAAAACACTTGAGTTTAATATTTAGCTTTATGCTTGTTTTAAAACCATTTCTTGAGGGACAAGTAAAGAATATGTAATTGTCTTAATCAGTCTAACTGATTGAAAACATGAAAACTAGGAGATCAAGGTCAAGTTGTAAACCTTTGATTATAGATTTTTTATTGTAAAGTGTGAAACCTAATTAGGTCAATACATTGTATAAATAGATGTAGTAATAAATTAGAACATGATGATTGTAGCCACAATAAACATCTATGGATAAGATAGAGAGTTTCATGTAGGACACAAAAGATAGAATTTAGTTATGAAGAACAAGATTTAAGGATACCAAGAAGAATAGAGGTATTAATGAATCACTATAGGGGATACACATACATTGTGAACTTAAAGGATTTGTATTTAGAAATTGAAGATTGCACACTATCAGGTCAACAAGTATTTTTGACTACTCTCTAACAATTGTAGAAAATAGAATAAATCCTTTAAGAAGGTGGACTTAACAATCTTTATGTAAATCTCTTAACCAAGTGCACACTTAATAGTGTTTCTAAATATCTTAACCGAGTAGACCTAGCTAGTCTAAAATGTTACTCCTAACAGGGTAAGATCATTAGAAGTGATCACACTTGTAGCCTTAACCAACACCTTCCATTCTATAGATAGTGAATCTTTGTGGGTTTCATCCCCACCATAATTTTTACCTTCTAACATGGGTTTTCTATGTTATCAATTCTTGTGTCATGTGTACTTATATTTCATGAATGTTTCTATGAATGTTTAAATGCAATTAAGTTTATGTTTTGATATTACATGCATAAGGTAGAAAAGAATCTATGATCGGTAATGCAAGAAATATTACTAAGGGTTAATTGAATAAAAGTTTTAAGGGTACTAATTCACCCCTCCCCTCTTAGTACACACCATTCCATTATTCCAACAAAAATCACAAGTCACCAACTTATTATATGGAGTGATTTAAAGCATTCTATCATAAGGACTTGAGACATGAGCTTTCTTGCATATATCTGCTTCCCATACTTGTCACCTTCCTGATATACAATATACTAACTTCTCATTATAACTAATCATCAGAACAAAATATGATTACCTAGTACCATATTTCAAAATTTATTTCCTTCATATCTAACTTTAAATACAATTTCTTTCATAAATCAACTTCCCATAACTAGTTACATGACATAGTTGAACATATCCCTCATAATTTTCTACATTAGGTAAAATACTAAATTCATACACCATTTCATTAGGTTGACATCAATTCACACATGTTGACATCAACAAAAAAACTAAACACAATGAAAAAATAACCTTTTCCACCTTCTTTTAATAACAAAATCTATTCATTGTGTCCAAGATCAAGATATAATGCACTTGAGAATTGGACTCTTCCATATTGTGGTTTGTTTTCCTTTTCTCTAGCTTAGTCCAAAATACTTAAAGTATACTAGTACCATCTTTTATTTAGTCTTTGTAGTAAGAAATAGTTCCCTTCACATTCTTGAGAATACTACCCTAATTCCCTTTAAGTGATTCCACATCCTTTTATAGGCCTGTCTAGTTTTTAAAGTTCCTAGCCATAATATTGATATCTTCCAAATCCTTTTCAAATATTTCTCACCTTTAAAATTTCTTCTCTAGGATTTTAACATAATCCAAAACACCTTCCTCTATCTCCTCATCTTGGCACTAAAGGGATTTATCCAAAGAAAATAATTCCAATTTACGTATCTTTTCCTTGGTAACATTCCGTTCAACTATTTTCCATATTGATCACCTTACATAGGTTATTTAATTTGTCTCTTATATGGTCACACGATTTACAATTTGGGATGTCCTCTTTAGGGTCAAAAGGATTGATCTTTTGAGAATTATGGCTGAAAGGAATCATTTTAGTAACAAGGATATTTTCTTTACAACATAGACTGAAATAGGTTAAAGTAATATAGTGTTCTTTCTTAATGAGATATTTTTCATGGGGAGGGATGAATATGGGTGAAGGGATATAATTGGTACGGGAAAGAATGCCCATAATTTTGGATGGAAAATCTAGGTATAGTAGCTTCTTTTAATTAGATGAGGAGATGGAGATTCCCACCTAAGAAGTCTTGAATGAGAATATTTTGGGCCCAAATAACAATGAAAAGAGATACACAAGGATACCATTAGAAATGTCCACTTAAGATGTGTCATGCAAGTCACTAGGGCTTGATATGCAAAATTTTTGTTATAACATAGGAGGAAATTGAGGGAAACAATGTAAGATCTTGATTATAGAGATACAAACAATATATGATCCATTGGTGCAGGGGAGTTTATTTACCATTAAGTAGGAATTTTTAAACAAAATAAACTAAAGAAGTATGAAACCAAAGAGGAAAATTAATCTTTATATTATGTTTAAAATGATTAAGTATAGGAAATGGATAAATACAAAACCTCCTTTATTGGCCATACAGAGTGATATACCTCATAAAACCTCAATAAGTTTCTTCCAAAGATTAAGAATGTCATATTTTTTTAGTTCCCATTATATAGTCTAATAACATTGTCACTTATTTTAAGAAATCTACACATGTATAATCTTGGTAATTCCTATTCATCTTCTTCCCCATGTGAATAATTTCCAAAGAGAGACTATTATCCATAGCTATCATTTCCATATAATCGAAAAAGAAAAATCTCTCACATAAAATATTCTAGATTTTAACGAATTAGTGAATTCCACCAAAACTAGGGTGTCATCGTCATCCATCACTTCAATTTAGGGAGAGAGATTTCTCTCTTGAGGATGTATTTCACCTCTTTATCATTTTTATTTCTTTCATAGTATATAGGATTTGTAAGTAATCATCTCCCTCCCAAGGTAGAATGCAGGTAGAAATAGTAGTATAAAAAAAAAGAGATATAATGAAAAACTAACTAGATAGAAAAATTCTCCTTAACAAAAATTATTCTTCCCAAGAAAAATAGAGAAGGGAGACAAAATCTCTTTCCTCAAATTTTTATTATGAGAAATACTATAAAGAGTACATGTCATAACATTGATGAGATGTCTTGATACATCATCTATTAAGGGGAGTATTATTACCTTGTGTTTTATTTTTGATATGGTTTCCAATATGGTTAATGAAGAATAAAATTTCCTTCCAAATCATTATGGAATCAATTTAGGGTCATGTGATGAAGGAAATCCACCGTTGAATTACCCTCTCTACATAAGTGTTGGAAATTGAATTCCTCTAAGATTATAATATTAGATATAGTAAATCAAATGATGTCTTCAAAGCTCCACCTAGGGTTAGTTGTAGAGATCAATGTATGTCTAGTATATTTTTATACTCCCCCTCAATAATAACCTTTATAATATATTTGGTGATGGCAAGAATAATACATGGAAAAGACCAAATGCCTGAAAAAGATCTAAAAAATTTATTACCAAGTTTACAATTAAGATATATATTAATTCACCCCTAATATCTCTCACTGTCCCACCCAATCCACCTTACCTAGATTCCCTTAGAAAATCCATTGAAAATGGGGCTTAAACCAACTAGGATCATGGGTGGCCTAGATGGAAGTCATATGGGAGATCAACTTAAATAGATAAAATTTAATCAAAATATAGTTGTTATTTATTAATATTTTATTTAATATACTCATTTAGTATTTTACAACTTATACTGTGTGTGTAAACTTAAAATTCAAAAAATCACATGAAACATTATTTTAACATACTTTTAAATCGAATTCAAAAGATCTATACTAGTTAATCAATTCAAAAATGAAGGCAAATCAAGATCGTCTCATGGACCTCTAGCTAGAAGGACTAAATGAATTCTCTCATCTACAAATAAATCCTAAAGTGACAACCTCTAGATCGAGAATTATGAAGATATGAATCAAATATGCAAACTAAGATAAATTCCCTATTCTAAATGCTCAATTCTGCTAAAACATGGAAAAATTTCACCGTTATGATGATTCTTATGCCTGATTTCAACTTTGCTTCCAAAGATAGTGGATTCCATTTGAGTATAATCATGATGCTCTATGTGAAAGTAGATGTGAAATTCTTGTGAATTCATAATTTGTACATGTTTATGCCTCCTATTTATAGGATTTCCCAAGGTATAGCAGGTAAGTTATGATAACCTTGGTCAAAGTGTGGTTGAGGTTAAGGGTGGGTGATGTGTCCCCTTTGAGTGGACAATATTGAGTTATAATATTGAGTTTTCAAGGTAGAAAATCTGTTTGGTGATCCATGTGCTTTCTTTCCTCATTCCTTATTAGTTGAGTGATTTTTCATCATGTAGTGGCTGGTGAGAGAAATTAGGATTTAATTATTTAAGAGAGTTAATTACATTAGCCTTGTTTAATTTATTGAATAACTTTTAATTAATTTGGGAACTAAGTAATTAAAAGATTAATTCAATCACTTAGTTATTTGATTTATTGATTTTAATTAATTCAAAAAGGCTTGTATTTGATTGATTTTTGCTTTGACTTGTGCTGACCAATTTTAGGTGTATACAAATGCCCCTCTTTGAATAAATGTGTGAAGCACATTGGTTGAAAGAATACCTAATGTCTGATGTGATGCTTGATTTGATGTTTGATATGATCCCTAATTTGATACCTAATTTGATGTTTGATATGATGCCAGATGAGGATTTTGATGATGTGATGTTTTCTTTATGATGTTAAAACATTGATATAAATCCCTAATTTTGATTTGAATGCTCCAATAATGATTTTGAAATTTTTTGATGTTTAATGCCTTTGATTTTGTATCCTTTCCCTGATTCTATTGATTTGGTGTTATGATAGTCATATGCCCCCTCGAGAAATAAATCAAAATGTGAGTAAATAGTTTTGCTCTTTTTTGGAATTTTGAGAAATTTTTAAATTTTGAGTGACAATTTTGATTTCGATAGGTTTCTTGATATGTAATTTAAATAGAAATGCTCAGGTAAAAAACTTTGGATGAAAAGGACACAGTGTATAAAAAAGGTAAAAATACCCCTCAAAATGGTGAATTTTAGGTATAAATGGGGTAAGAAGCACATGTTGAGCGTCATTTTGAAACAAGCCAACTTACAAGGATCTTGAGATTCAATTTCCTCTCTTGAAAGAATAATGGGGTTATTCCCAAGGTTCTCCGGGGTTGAGTCACAACCTACTTGGTTACTTAGTTGAAGATAAATGTGATTGTTCACAAGGAGGCCTTTGCTGGTACATTCAAGACATCAAACTACAAAACACTTTAGTTCTTTTTGGTATTTTCTATTTTAACAAATATGAGGGTTTGATAAATAAAATGCAATTTTGTATTTTCCAAGGTATTTAGATTTTCAGAGTTAAAAGACGGAAGAGAGTAGAGAATAGAGTAACGAGAAATAAGAAAATGACTAAAAATGAAATCCTACGGACATAAGCCATTTGTAAACCCTTCCTTGCAAATTGAATGATGGGAGAGATTTGGAGTAAACCCACGAAGCATAAATTAGACCAAGTCATAATTCACTACCCCATGGATGCAAGGATTTGGAGAGAAGGCATATTCACTCATGCAAGATATTCAAAATTGATCAAATCATAAAGCCACCAAGATGTGCACATCCACGAGACAAATTTATCGTTGAAGCCCAAAGATGATCTCTTCCATGCATTCGTCACTGCAAGGTAAAGCAAAAAACAACAAACTCCAACTAAAAAAATGCAAATTTGAAGTACAATAAACAAGAGGTTCTCTAAAAATAATGAATAATGAAAGCATAAATTTGATAATTTCACATAGGTAGCAACAATTCACACACCACGGATGAAGCACCAAATGTATGTCTTTATTGTATAAAGAATCTGACCCTTTACATTAATTTGTGATTACAATATACAGAGTTTGATCCACAACTCTGAATTCCAAATTTAGGGCATCAGAGAGAAAAATAAACTAAACTAAAAATTTGCTGAAAGGGAAACTACTCTTAACTGACACTAGATAACTTACATGGATTCTTGAATCCATTTACAATCAGTTTGCCCATGCAAGGAGGGTCAAAATTCCCAAGAAGAAAGAGAGAAAAAAATGAGGGTTTATTTTGAAAACTTGGAGTCTTCTTCTTGTTTCTTGGAATTTTCCTTGGAATCTTCAACTGGAGGCTCTTCTGGTAGTGGATACTAGTAAGAGACCCTTAGTCCCTTCAAAACAAACTCAAGTTGACCATCAATCAAATATGGAGTTCAACTAGTGTGCATAAAAATGTAATATCACTGGAAACATCTAGATTTTTTGGACCTCGACCTCCACTCTGAAAATTTTTAATGCCCCAAAATTTTGTAAGTGTTAAACAACCAAAATTCTGGTCCAATGTTTGGACTTGTCAGAGACCGAAAGGGATGAAATATCTGGAAGGCCGAAAAGGCTGAAAAAACTTGGAGGGATGAAAGGATGAAGAACATGGAAGGCTGAAAGGCCGAAAAATTAGAAGGACAAAAGGCTGAAACACTGTCTTACTTGTGGGGCCAAAAGACTGAATGGTTGGAAGTTGCATGTCCTTGAAGGGGCCGAAAGGCTGAAATACTAAAATCTGCCTTAGGGAATTCTATCCAGTGTTTGGAGATTACTTCTTCAAAATGTTTTAGTGGTCCAAGGGGTTAGTTTTGTAATACTTCTGGGCATGAAGCCTAGAGCCCTTGTATGACCTCCTGAACTTCCTCATAGTTTATCTTCTTTCTTTTCACCCTATTGACCTTTCATTCTTGCTTCTCTTTGAAGGTAGTTAGTTTGGAAGCAAAGAACTGGATCTCCTCTACATGGTTTTTCATCCTTGTCATCTCTTCTTTTGAATAGAATAATTGTTGCAAGGCTTCCTTGGTCCCTAAACTTGCCATAATGTCCCTGAATTGTTGGACCACTTCTTTAAAAAACCATAAGATATTCTTATCTTCATCCCAGTACAAATCAAGGCCAATCCTTTTGAAGAAGACATCTATTTCTTCCACCTATTCCAGGACTTCTTTCTGCTTCTCCAATGTGGAGGCTTTAAATTTTTCATAAATGCTAATTATCTTGATTATGCGCTTGATCCTAGTCTCAAAATTGTCTATCTCCTCACCCTCATATTTCTTTACCATAATTTGGAAGCGTTGTTTCTTAATTATTTGCAAATCTTGGAGGGAGGCTTTCCATTTTCTTGTCTTGGACTCTAGGCCACCCTCATTTGTCATCAAATCAATCAAATTTGTAGCTTCTATCAGAATAACCCTATAGGGTTTGAATACCCGTTTGATGGCATCTTCTCCGTACTTCTCAAGCTCTTCCTTCCAATCTACACTTTCTTTTATGAAAGATGGGGTTAAACCTTCTAAAAATTCTAGGGTGTTTCTCTTATCTAACATTTCCTTTAATGAGGCCTTTAGGTAGTTGGGGTCAATAGGACCAACCATTTTGTGAATAAATTTCTTCAGGGCTTCATTCTATTTTGTCAAGGTTTTTATGGTCTCTTCATCCTTACTCATGAAACCCAAAGCATGTTTAAGCCCTAAGGCTACTAGTGTCTTTCTTCCTTACCTAGTGGATTCACCCAAATCTACCTCCTCAAATGTATAGTCCTTAGGAGTTGCTTGAGTTTGAGAGGTGCTAGCGAATGAGACTACAACCTATGCCTTCCAGCGCCCCTAGTGTCTTGAGTGACATAGGACATTGTCCGCGCTAGTAATATGATCTTTGTTTGATGAAAATATTTCCCTAAGGATGACATATCTATAATTTCCCCTTCATCATCATCTGTATAAGTTCTTCTCCTTAACTAGATTTATTTAGTAAACCATGTAGGCTTACTAGATGCGGTGACCGGCTCATATGGGGTAACCTGAAAAATTGAATCCACATTTTGGGACCCTGGAGTCACTTCTTTATCTAGTCCTTCTTCTTGTTCCTTTCTCTATTCCCCCTCATTTATTTCTCCTTGGTGTTCTTCTTCCTTTTCCCTTTCCTCTTCCACCTTGTCTTCTTCTTCCATTGCCTCATCTAATTTTTCCTGGCCTTTGTCTTCATCTCCTAAGGATCTAACCAACACTTTGGTATTGAGACCAGTCATGACCTTCAATGTGGTTTTTAAGGGTGACACAACCTCTCCAATTACTGATACTCTAGGGGTCAGGATGTGGCAAGGAAAATGGCATGATGATGGTGGAGTGGGTGTTGGGAGATTCAGAAATAGAAGTGGAAGAGTAGTTGGTGGGGTTTGGAGAAATGGTGGAGGAGTAGGAATAGGAAGTGGAATAGTAGTTGGTGGAGAAAGAGTGTCAGGAGGTGTTGCAACAATAATGATCTTTATTGTGGGCTCATTTCTAGTCACCTCTTGGGTGAGTGGGGAATCTTGATTCCTTAGCCCTTGATCTATTTTAGAGCTCTCTCCCACAATATGTATATTTGGATTTGGATTAGTAAATTGAGTGGGAGGTGGAGTTAGGGTTACCTATGGTTGGAAAAGAGAAGGACCACCTGCTTCATACGCAATTGCATAACTCGGCGTATCCTGGCCTTGGTTCAAGAAACCTTCCAGACCCTCAAAGTCTGATATTTGGAACTCATCTAATCCTAGAGCATCTAAGGGGTTATCTTTCTCTTTAGGATCCTCTTTGTGTTTCCGAATAGTCTCCTTTTCTTTTCTTTTCTGACACCTTGTCCTTTTGACTAGAGGGACCTCTCCCTCTTCCTCTTCTTTTGGGTCTTCTTGAACATTTTCTAATTGTGGAGACACAAAAGATTTCTTCCTCTTATATGTCTTCTTTCCCTTTCTAGTGGCAAGAGAAGATTGTCCAGAAGTGGAGGGTCCTTCATTCAATGAAGCCTATGCTGGCCCCATGGGAGGATCTACCTGCCTAGTCATTCTTATCCTAGGAGCCTTGGGCCTTGGGTTTGACCCATTCTCCACTGCACATTCATGGCCATATACCATGCTTGATTTTTGTGGTGGTGCCTTCTTGTATTGTGGCACTATACTTTTCTCTCTACACTGTTTATCCACTTGCTTGGGTGGATCCATTAATGTTTTCATAGGTATTGGGATCATCTCATAGGGTGTATTAATCCATTCCTGTGTTTTTCTCATCACATGCCTTGCCCAGAAATCAATACCATCATTTTCATCCTTATCAACCTTTGCATTCATGATGGGCCTATCATATATATTGTCATCTGTGTAAATGGCCTCCAACACCTCATCTTAATCATACTCCCAAACTTTTGGGGGAATTTATGACTTCATTTTCCAAGGTAAGGGTCATTCTACAATAATCCTATATTCTAACCTCGTGATCATCTACATAGTTCATCCAGTGATCCTCCAAGTGTGGTTCGTGAATGTAGAATTTGCCAATAATATGGCTGTAAGTTCCAATAGGGTCAAAATGAGGCCGCACTTAATTGTAAAGCTGTAGGGGACAGTCATCCCATTCAAAAGCCAAATATTTAAAAACCTTCATATCCTGTAGGGTATATGGTCCCAATGAGATGGGAAAATCCTAGTAGTGCTTCTTCTTGTGCTTTATGTGTTCATATGCATCTACGAGTTGCCTAGCCATATCCAAAATGATTATCTAGGCGGATGGATATCTAGACAACTTCTTTGGTTTCACAATTGATCCCACTATCCAAATGTAAATGAAGGTTTTGAATTGTATGTAATAGGCCCCTATGGCCCTCACCTTGGCGGCTTCTTCTTTTGATAACTTTTTTTCAAAATCACCCTCAATAGATCGGATAATTGAAAAAATAAAGGTGTCATTGACTATCCTGTAGTTTGGGTTGTTCTCTGACATTTTTTCCCTTTTCTATAATTGGGGGTATATGATGTGAGGCCATGCATTGGGATCATTTAGGCTTTCTCTCTTGATGAGTCCTGGGTAATCTACCCTTGCTACCAATAGGTACACCACATAAGTACTCATATAAAACTTGGGGTTGTGTTTTATTGCAACCAACTATTCATCCAACTTGTTACTAATGATGGTCCCCCAATCAAACCTAGACTTGTGACCTTTAAGTCTTTCTATCAGGAGAATCATCCAATTCTCTAGTTGGGAGGATTGCAGTAATCCATACTTGGCTCAACATTGTTATGGCTGCCTTGATATCATCCTTCGTGTATCCCCTCCTTAGGTCTATCTTGTCTAGCTTATTTTTGGGTAGAGGTTGTTTGAGGTAATTGTCATTGACTATCCCAAAGGCTTCGTCCCCTTTGTTCCTGAACCACAAATTTCTCTTCTCTATGAAAAAGTCATAGAACTTGTCTATGCCTTTGTGGAGGTGGAAGACATCCTATATGATGTTTGACCTAATATCCAATACCACTTGGCCTTCTATATTTTGAACCACCCTTTTTTCAGAGTCATAATGGTTTTCCAAGGTCATGATCAGTTCAGGTGAGGTCATGACCACTAGGTGGGCTACCCCATTGACCATCCCTACTAATAAAAATAAAGTATAATCCTCTAATATTTCAATTGGTTGGGCACACCTTATCACAAATTCATCCCAATCTACATTCCCAATATTAGTATCAATGATTTCACTATGCTTATTGCCAATCTTGGAAGGGGGAGTGTTCCCCTTGTATAGGTACTTCATGGGTGAAGCAGTCTTTTTCTCAGGCATTCTTGTAATGAAACATGCAAGTATCAGTATCTTATTTGAAGAAAAAAAACTGAAAGAAAGCTGACTAAACTAAGAAAATAGAGGAAAAAACTCTCTAAGTAGCCAGGAATGCAGATTTTTGCACTTTTGGCCCTTTCGGGCACCGAAAATGGGTTTGGAGGCCAAAAAGTCTGAAAGTGAAAAAATCCACCATTGAAGAGCGAGCTTTGTCGGACCTTTCAACATCTGAAAGTGTGAAGGTTTTTTGTGGATGCCAAAAATCCAAAATCATGATGAGGAAGACCAGGCTTTTCATGGATTTAGACTTGTCATAATTTTGGGCCTTTCAGAGGTCTGAAACACCAAAAAGGCTGAATCTCTAAAATCGTGATGAGTGAGATAGGGCTTTTATGGAATCAAACTTGTCAAAATTTTGGACCTTTTGGAGGTCCAAAATGTCAAAAATGTCAAAACTCCATTTTGAAGAAGACTACAACTCGACCTAGTTTTCAGCCTTTCAGAGGTCAAAAACTTGCGACAAAGGACGTCACAACTGAAAAAATGAAAACCCTATCATAGAAATCTAGAAAGACCAAACCCGACCCGACAAGGAGGGACTTCCTGCTAAAAATCAAAGGTGCCAAAGGTCCTAAGAGACTAGGGGAGAGGGAAGTCTGCATGCCCTAGGCTGGACAAGCATCAGGAATGAAAACCCTAAAACTAAACCAAGAAGAGGAAAAAAAATGTGAGACATCAAAGAACCTACCTCGAAAGAGCTAGGAGTAGGGGAGGATGACACAATGGAGCTTGGAGGTGTGGAGTGATCAGTCTCAAGGATCGAGGGAAAAAATGGTGAATTCGCGGGCTCTCAAGGAGTTTAGAGTTGAAAATGTGAAGTGAGTCAGTTTAGGGCCTCTTTTGCAATTTATAACCCGCGGGGCTTACGTTATCACTTTTGGTGTTTTTAGGGTTTGAAACACCAAAACTTAGGAGGTAGACACCTTCAGCCTTTTGGCCATTTCAGTATTTCAGAGTACTATGGTCCTCTGAAATTCCGAAAGGGCCAAAAGGCTGAAAAAATGTGTCTTTCTTTGTTTTATCATGCTGACACCCTTTCTTATGAGACTGACCAAACGAGGACTCAAGGGGGAGACAAGACCAAAAATCCAAAAGGTACAAAAAAAAGGGGGTCCCCCATGGTCAAAGGACAAAAAAATGGGGTGTGTGTTGTGGACCTACAACAAAACCTTTTTACCATCTCATTTTCACTTTCCTCTCTCGCCATTTTTCTCTGTGACCTAGATTTTTAGTGCGAGAAGACACTATGGTTATGTTGATTCAGGAGTATAGATTCAAGAGTGGGAGGAGATTTCAGCCCCCAATAGCCTACAGAGAAATGATATGTCTCAAAATCTATCTTTTGCTTTCAAATTTGATGATTTGTATCTAAAATTTGGATTTTTAAGTGTGAAATTCTTGTTTTAGCCAATTTTTTATGTTTTAGTGGTATGCCCATAGTTTCAGCACTTGCACATATAGTTTTAGATCTTAGAAATTATTTTAACACCTATGCACACTATTATAGCACCTAAACTAGGGTTTTTTTGATTAGTTTTAGCGCCTTCAATAATTGTTGTAGTGCCTATACATAGTTTTTTGCATTTTAACCTTTTAAATAGTACAAACACAAATTTTTGTAGCACCTATGATGTAAAATAGTTCCTATATGTTGTTATAGCACCTACATAATTTTAAATAGCTCCAGCACCCTTTTTTGCATTGCTTAAGCCCTTTAAGCATCTGTGCTAAATAAAACAACAGTTATGCATAATTTTATCAAATTTGCATTTCAAACATAGCATTTCAATATTGTTTGGTTTAGATTTTTATTTGATGGATATGGATGAGGTTCTTGATATAATTTGTAATAAAAAAAGTGTTATTGATGTCAATTTAGATTATCTAGTTGATGTGATATTGATGTCAATTAGTTAATTTAATAGGTTGATGAGTCAAATAGATGTGATGTTCTATCCTTAGGATCTAGAGTAAGGAAATATGATGCGCTAAAAAATGAGAAATTTGATAATAGGTTGATTGATTGATATTATATGATCAATTTCAATTATTTTAACTAATTGAATTATTTGATTTTTAAAAAAAATGTTTCCTTTCGAAACTAGTTGTACGTGGTCTTTATCCATGACCATTCAATATGATTCCCAATTTGAGTGCTACTGATAGGTGGATTATAAGATGATGTTGTTGGAATTATTGGAATGATGTACTGAGAGGGGAGGGGTGAATCAGTACCTCTAAAACTTTTTATGTGGTTGGCCCATTAACCTTTGTGTCATCAGATTTGTATATTCCTATCTATTTGTTTATCTTTCTTTATGTATGTGAAATCATAATATAAGTTATTTGCATGTGTGAACATTTAAGAAACATACATGAAAGTAAATAACATATTACACAAGATATGATATCGTAGAAAACTCCTGTTAGGAAGTAAAAAATGTGGTGGGGATGTCTACCCACAAAACTTCACTATCTGCAGATAAGAAGGGAGCCGGTTAAGGCTTACAATTAGATCAATTCTAATGATCTACCCTATTAGGAGTATTATAGTGGAGACCTGTTAGGATCTACTTCGTTTGAAGCTTTAGCAACACTGTTAGGTGCGCACTCTGTTAAGAGATTTATCAAAGAACTGTTAAGTCCACCTTCTACAAAAGTATTTTTGTTGTGATGCACTTGTTAGAATGAAAATACAATATAAATGTTGATCTGATAGTATATGCAATCTCTAATTACTGATAACAAATCATGTAAAGCTTACAATGTATATGTAATCACCCTTAGTGATTTGAATAATACCTTGTCTCTGCTCATCGGTATCCTTGTCTGTGTTCTTGATAACTAATGTAATTTGTTTCTGAACTTTGCATGAATTCTCTTTTGCTTAGATGCTCTCCATGGCTACAATCATTTTTCAATTGTTTACTTATTACAAATGATTGAACATCTATTTATACTAGTTTGTAGCTCTATTCTTGATTCACGCTTTTCAAATTAACTCTAGATCCAAGGTTTACAACTTGACCTTGATCTTTAGTTAGTTATGTTTTAGATCTGTTAGGATGCTTTAAAAAATTTACAATATACTTGCTTGACCCTCAAGTAAAGTTTTAAAACAAATAAAAACTCTATAAATAGAATTACAATGTTTTATCTGACGTGGAAAGTTAGACCCACTTTTTACATGTTCTCTAACTGACTGTCGGTTCTGATGGTCGGGCTACTTTATCAGTCTGTTGGTTTTCTTTCATTCTTCACTCTGTCAGTTTTCTTCTCCATCGGTATCCCTTATTTGAACTATTCCTTAGGTTCTTGCCTTCTCTGCTCTGTCGGTGATGTTCACAAAACTGTACCATCGGTAATGTCCTTTATGCTTTATCATCGATTGAACTCTTGTCAGTGTTTTCCAGGCAATTCTATACTTAGCATTTTCATGACAGACATATTCATCTCATCGGGTATGCTTGTTGTCCATCAGTTATGCCTATACCGATGACCTTTATCATGTTTTTCACTTTAAGTATACTAATGGAAAAACTTAATGTCATCAATCTCCCCCTTTGACATTAGTATCAAAAATTGATATGTGCAACATACTTGATGTATTAGTATGTACACGTGTGTATACATCTTCCTTAGTCTTGAAATGACTCCCCCTATGCATATGCTAATAAGTATAATTTTATGTACATGTAATTGACTCCTCCTTTTTATTTCCTTTTTCTAATATATTTTACATATCTATCCTTTCTGTACATACATTATACATATCCTTATCTCTTTTCTTCTAAAGTAGTATATTGTACATAGCTATTATACATTCCTTCTTTTTTGATAATGAGGGCAAAGGTACTTACAACTTGTTAAAAATGTGATAGTGTGAGGCTTTGATTTCCTCCATCATCTTCTCCCATTTCTCCTTCAAATTCTCAAGAGCCATGTGCTCAAGTGATATTCTCACATGCATTTCATAGATTTTGTCCACTACAGACATCTCTAGGGTGGCTATCAGATTTCTTGCATATGTTATGTGTTGTTGCAGAGTGGTGAGGTTTGGAAAAATGTGAGCCTGTAGCTTGGTAACCTCATTTTTGAATTGTGTCTTTGCATCCCATATCTCTTGTCTCAATTTTTTTACCTCTATGATCTTGTCATGATGCAAATTTATTGTGTTTTCATCAGAGGTTAAACTTAGTGCACTAGCTGTCAGATCTGAATCTAGTTGGGACAACTTTTCACTATTTTCTTTTGTGAAATTTTCTAGTGTGCACAATTTCTGAACTAAGATAACAACTTCAACAATCATAGGTTCTAATTGACCTGCTAATTTAGAGAGCTTTACCTTGTTCTCTGCCACTTCTTGGCTGATCTTCTCAACTAATTTCTGTTGATATTTCATCTCTGCCTATTCTTCCATTGCCTTCTTTGCATCTACATTTTTATTGGTGATGGCGTTGATAAGAACTGCAATTTTCTCCATGACTGATATGCCATCTTCAAATTTTGTATCGGGAACAAGTTGATGTAGTATGTCTCTTTCTTTATCAAGTGCTTGGGCTTCCCTGTGCGCCTTTTTCATTTTCTCATGTATAGCTTTTATTTGGCATATCACTCCAAACTTTTGAAGTTCTTTAGTATCTAAAGTAGATACATCCCTCTTGGGTATTCCAATTACCTCATCAAGTTTTACTGCCAAGATATATTTCTTCATTACCTTCTTCTTCTTCTTCTTCTTCAGCTAGGAGACATATTGATGTACTAACATTTGTATACCTTGAGATTGGACTGATTTTGTAGGCGAGGGTAGAGAAGATGAAGCATCTTGTTGCTTCTGTTCAGAGTCCACCAGTTGGTTTTGTGAAGACATCTCTTCATTGGCCTTGGGTGTATCAACAAATTTATCTTCCTTTTCTTTTATTCTCTCATCTTACTTAACTTCTTCACTCTTTTCTTTCTCTTCATCCTCTCTCAATGTTTCATCTATTTTAGTATCTTCTTCTTTGTCTTTTTCAGTAGACATCATTTGCTGATTGTCAGATGCATCCTTCATCTTTGTATCTGTATCTTTTTGAGTGTCTGATGCATCTTTATTTTCATCATTACCCATGTGCTTGGGTATATCATCATCTTTCTTAGATGATTTATCCTAACTTGATTCAATATCAATAGCTTGAATCAAAATTTTCATGTTGGTCGGTGTATTGACCTCTACAGTGCTAGTAGGTGTATTCTGTCTGTCGGTATTACCCGGTGTAACATTGATATCTTCATATTTTTGCACCTCTTATGCAGGGTCTTTTCCTGTAGTGTCATTTATGATGTTATCCAACCATGTTTCATCATTTATATCGTTAGTTATGTTACCTTTTATTGACAATTCTTCTTTGGTAACCTCTTCTTCATTACTCAAGTAAATATGAATTGGACTTGGTGGAATTTGGCTTTCCTCACTCTGAGTTTTGTCAAGAGTAGTGTTGGGCCATACCTCATCTACAACTTCAGTATGTTTGGTTTCATTTACCTCACTCTCTTCTTTGTCCATTTCCACTGATGAGTCATCTTTTGCATCCATAATGATGATTTTTTCCTTTTCCGGGCTAGCTTCCTTAATGGGCTTGTTAAGTATTTTGCACCACTTTTTAATGTTGTCTTGATCAAGCTCAATTAGCTTCCCTCTGAGAGATTTATATGCTCTCATTTTGGGTGAGAACTCCTTTTCATACTTTTTCATCATTTCACTTATCTCTTCCTTCTTTGAATTAGAAGGCATAAGAGTACCAAGTACTCTTTCTCTTATCTCTTTTTCCTGATGTAGTGCAAATGTCCATCTTGTAGACAACCTCACTAATAGTTCCTTGGGAACGTCATATTCTGAGAATTGTAGTGGAACATAATGATGTTTGCACATTTTAGCTATAATAGCGTCTTCTATCTTGTTTTGATCCTCTGGATCAAATTTTAACCATTTCCTAATGTTAGGATAAGAAATAGATGGTGATTATGAAATGTTCTTACATATTCATCAATGCTTTTGGGAACCAAGGGTTCTTTTTCCTTTTGTATCTCTATGTCAGCTTCATCCATAGCTAATTCATCTAGATCCTCTTTTGTTCTAACCCATTTCCTCCTTTTGGTATGTTTCTCCTTTGGTGAGACCGGTTTTCTCTTTTAGGTTCTCACCTTATCTTTCTTAAGTGGTGAAGGAGTTGGTTCCTTTGCATTTTTCCTTCTTGTTCTTGAAGCGGTTGTAGTTCTTTCTTTCTTAGGTGGAGGTGGAGGTGGAGAATCTAACTGTATACCCTCTGAGTCATTATTATTTGTATCTTCACTGATAGGTGACTGGCCCTTGGTTTGTTCCTCCTTACCTTCTATTTTCTCTTCAACTTCTTCAGTAGCTACAAATTTCTTGGTTAATTTTTTAACCATTTTGTTGTTCTTGTTTATAATTTTCTTGATAGCAAGATCTGTCTTGATCTTTGGTTTGGATTCTTCATAAGTGCCAAATCTTGCTTGTGTTTTTTCCACTAGTTTATTCAATAGTTCCTTGATGCACTTAGTAGCTTGTCCTATTTTAATCTCATATTATAATGGTGATAGCTAGGATTTCCTAGGTACTACTGGTTTGATATAGGTATATCAGTATCCACCATAAAACATATGTCCTCTTTGTGTTCTTCTATCAAACTCTCATGTATTCTAGTTCTTGCTTGCATCTTTTCCTTAATACCTTTGAAGTATTCATTCATTAGGTCATCAAAATCTGTTCCTAATGACTCTATATGCTCACATATCTGTATGGTTACAGGTTTTCTTGTGTCCCATACTACTTTACCTATGGAAGGAAAGTATTCTTCAAAGTAATAGAATATGCACATAATGAGGGAACCAAACTTACAAGTGTTTGTCCTTGAAGATCTTATGGTGTTCATGTTCTCCTCAAGTTGATTCAACAAAATCTCTACAAGATCCATCTTCTTTCCTTGTTTGATGATCTTGTAAGCTGTGCTCATAGCAGTGCTTGCTATGTTGTTCATTCTGCTGGCCTGAAATATTTTGTATCCTACCACACATGCACCAAACTTGAGTTCCTTGTCGGTGATAGTGATGACCTTAACACCTCTCTTGTCTGATTTAGCACCAGTTAGCTTTTCCACTTCCTTCAAGGATGGGTGCTTGTGAGCTTGTGGCTTGTTGGTTGTGGGATATCTAGTAACTGCATGAATAACATCTTTTTTTATTTGTTTTGGCTCATTTAGCCATAATGTTTGGTTATGCATTTTGCTAAGAACTATCTGTATCCATTTGGTTTTAAAAACCCTGGGAAAGTGTAATGCATTCATGAGACCTTTCACTTCCAGATGCTTGTGCTCTTCTTTCAAGTTTCCAGCTTCATCACATAGTGCCTTATAACAATTGTCTAGGTCTAGATCTCCTAATTTTGAGATCTTTCAATGTACATAGGACCTTACGTCCTCTATGATCAAAATCCTAGGTGGGATTCTGGAGAATGCTCTGGAATCATCAGGTTGTGATGCGATTTCTAGGTACAACTTGTATTTAGGTTCTACACAAGTGCTGTTGCTGATAAGATTGATCATTTTCTTCTTATCTTCTTTCAATTTTTCAATTCTTGAAGTAGATGCCATCGTATTTGAAATTTTAGGCCTTCCCATAAATAAAAAGTGCGATCGGTGATTGTAGGTACTTATGGAATCTCTGTGATTTCTTGTGAATCCTTTGATTTGTGTTTAAAATCTTGCTGAGGTTGCACTTCAATCTACTCTTCAATCTCTCTTCTTAGCTTTTCTTGGTTGCTCAAAAATTGTGGGTGTGAAATGAGTTCTTCCATCGCACTTTTATAACTTTTGTGCCCTAAGTTGTCATTAATTCCCAACAAATCATCGGTATACAAAGACTAAGTTTGTCAATTGAGACATAAATAACATCTTCAATGTAGGTGCAAAGTGTCAGGGTTGCTAGTAGCTTTGGTGACTTCACTAATGATTGTCGGTAAAATGACGACAACAACTTCTAGTGGCTCAAGGATCACCGATGTCCGTTAGTTTACACTTAGTGACTTGGCTTTTGTGTAATAACCGATACATTTTGGTAAGTAATGTCAACTTTTCTATGTTTTTTCACCGATGCTAATTTGTACCCATTAACCGATGGTTTTTTTTCAAATAAGTAACAATATAGTGCATTATTCAATAATGGTAATTTGTCTATGTGATCAATATGTAATGGAATCGATGCATAATATAACTTGTCATAATGCAGTTCCATACTTACTTGTGCAACTTAGTTTGAAATGGTGATGCCACCAGATCCATTGGATGGGACATCATCATTTGCATTGCTTATTCTAGCACCTTCAGTGTTTGTGGCTTTTACCCACGTCTTGTTTCTCATCTTCTTGATGTCATCAATGGTGTTTCCATTGGGATAAGTGCTTGTTTCTGTCAGTCAGTCTTTGCAATATTTTATCACAATTCCAACCTTATGACAATGTAAACATGCCATACCTAGATTGAACCATCCTCTTGGTCTTCTAGTCCATTTTCTCATACAATTGGAAAATATATGACCAAACCTTCCACATGCTATGCAATTTATCCATGTGTTATAGTCCCAAACATATGAGTTACCGACTCTTGTCAGTTTGTAGCCATTATCAGGTTCTTTTGGTGTCCATGCTTTCTTGTTCTTTTTCCAGCACTCCTGATGTGTATGTCCATTCATTATGTAGGTAGGATAGTACTTGTCCATGTAGGTTTCCTTCTTTGGATTGTCACCTTGGATCTGCATTCAAATGCCTTGTGTCCTTTCTTGTGACATTTATAACAATTACCAATGAAAGCAGATTGTGATTAAGGAATACCTTTCATTTTGTATCTACAAATGTTTGAGGTGTGGCCTAGTTTTCCACAGTGAGTGCATGGAAGATTCTTGGTTCTAGGAGTTGCATAAACATTCCTTTGATCTTATTGATTAGAAGATTCTCCATTGTCAGTGTACCCTATTCCTATGTAGTTGTTGACTCTTCTTTTTCCATCAAGGAAATCATCCATTCTTTTATTGCTATCATCAGCTTTTTGATTAATTCATTGTGCTGATTCTGAATTCTAACTTCATGCTTTAGCTTTTCATTTTCTTCCCTTAGCTCATCGATGATCTGTATTCTTTCAATGAGTTCAATATTTAATATGTTTGCCTCTTGACTCATAAGAATAATCTGGTTGGTAATCTCATGGTGATGATCAGTAAGTCTTTGAATCTCTGATTCTTTTTCTGGTAGCTTCTCTGTAATTTTCCTCCTATCATCAATAGCCAATGTCTTTCTGATTAAACTTTTCTTGAATCATTCATGACATCAATCATTTTTACCATCTGAGTCTCTTGACTGATTTACAACATTTTGATTTGCTTAGTCAGATGTAGATTGACTTCTTGTAGACTTTTGATCTCTTCTACTGATGTGTCTGATGCTTTTCTTGTAGTGGATTCAACTGTGTTGAAGTAATCTAGGATCTCCTCTTCTTGATAATTTTTTTCATTTAGCCTAGTTGTCATGATCTTTCTTTCATCAAGCAACTCTCTCATGATTACTCTCACCTCTTTATACTACTCATAGTAAATCTGAATTTGTAATTGCTCATTCTCAATAGTCTTGTCCAGTCTATACTTTTCCAATGTGTTGATCTTTTCTCTTAATTATTTAAGCTTTTGAAGAAAGAAAATTAGCTCTGATACCAATTGTTGGAATTATTGGAATGATGTACTAAGAGGGGAGGAGTGAATCAATACCTCTAAAATGTTTTATGTGGTTGGCCCATTAATCTTTGTGTCATCAGATTTGTATATTCCTATCTATCTGTTTATATTTCTTTATGTATGTGAAATCATAATATAAGTTCTTTCCATGTGTGAACATTCAAGAAACATACATGAAATTAAATAACACATTACACAAGATATGATATCACAGAAAACTCCTGTTAGGAAGTAAAAACTGTGGTGGGGATGTCTACACGCAAAACTTCACTATCTGCAGATAAGAAGGGAGTTGGTTAAGGATTACAATTCAATCACTTCTGATGATCTACCCTATTTGGAGTATTTTAGTTGAGACCTGTTAGGATCTACTTCATTTGAAGCTTTAGCAACACTGTTAGGTGTGCACTCTATTAAGAGATTTATCAAAGAAATGTTAAGTCCACCTTCTAGACAAGGATTTCTATTGTGATGCACTTGTTAGAATGCAACTACAATATAAATGTTGATTTGATAGTATGTGCAATATCTAATTTTTGATAACAGATCCTGTAAAGCTTAAAATGTATATGTAATCACCCTGAGTGATTTGAATAATACCTTATCTCTGCTTGTCAGTAGCCTTGTCTGTGTTCTTGATAACTGATGTAATATGTTTCTGAACTTTGCATGAATTCTCTTTTTCTTAGATGCTCTCCATGGATACAATAATTTTTTAACTAATTACTTATTACAAATGATTGAACATCTATTTATACTAGTTTCTAGCTCTATTCTTGATTCACGCTTTTCAAATTAAGTCTAGATCTAAGGTTTACAACTTGACCTTGATCTTTAGTTAGTTATGTTTTAGATCCATTAGGATGCTTTAAAACATTTACAATATGCTTTCTTGACCCTCAAGTAAAGTTTTAAAACAAATAAAAACTCTATAAATAGAAATACACTGTTTTATCTGACGTGGAAAGTCAGATCCACTTTTTGTAGGTTCTGTAACTGGCTATCGATTTTGATGGTCGGGCTGCTCTGTCAGTCTGTCGGTTTTATTTCATTCTTCGCTCTATCATTTTTATGCTCTGTTGGTATCCCTTGTTTGAATTGTTCATCAGGTTCCTTCCTTTTCTACTCTGTCAGTGATGTTCACAAAACTGTACCGTCAGTAATGTTCTTTATGCTTTGTGGTCGGTTAAACTCTTGTCAGTGTTTTCTGGGCAATTCTATACTTAGCATTTTCATGATAGACATTGTCATCTTATATTTTTCTCTTTAAGTATACTAATGGAAAAAATTAATGTCATCAGATGTTGTTTATGGTACTTTCTTGAGATACCCTGTTTAGGGTGAACAAGAGGGGGTCTACCAACTAATTTGGATGAGCGGTGGCACTCAAACCATAACACTTTCCACTTATCTATGGGAAAGATGACGATCATGCATAAGGATGTATATAGGATTCTCTAGATTCTGACTATGTGAGAGCAAGTGTACTATGATCAGGTATACCTATTCCTAGGGGTTGTGGTGGTCAGGAAGGGATGGTGGAGGTAGACATTCTCTAGTGGGATAGATGGGGCCAGTACTTCTAAGATCAATGATAGTGTTGGGTCATGGATGGGTAGGTCAAAGTCTAAGATTAGGTCATCATAGTGTATAGGGTCCTGAAGTGTAGCCAGTACATAGTCCTCAAATTTAGTTAGTTTCCCCATCCATTATAGTTCCTCCCATGGATCCTCTTTCATAGGTAGTCAGGATATATAGGAACTAAAAGTGGGTATGAATACTTTCTAGACTCATCAAGCCTAGACAATGGGAATTTTTCAGGGTTTAGCTACATAGATGACAAATATACATACACAATTTAGTCATATTAGCATTTTTTAGGGTTTAGCTACATAGATGACACATATACAGACACATGCAGGTCCATCATCATCCAAGCTTCCGAATGCTCCAGATATTGGTACTAGTGGTGGTCGACCTTCAGGTTCAAGTGGGGATACAGGGTTTGGTTATGGATAGAGCTAGAGTTTCCTCTACATTGATGTATCGTTTGAGGTATCCTTATTTTTTTCTCTTGATGATGTATACCTTATGATAGTTTATGATTTTCTTTGATTATGGACTGTTGATGGATTCTTTGATTATGGATATTTGATTATGACCATTTGATATATTCTCACCCTTCCTTTATGATTTATCTCCTTTTTGATGTCATGATATATTGGGCTTTGATTCTTTTATGATGATTTATGCCGATGGATGCAGTTTGATATGATTTTATCTATGCATGTTTTTGTTTTTCATATGGATGAACTTATTTGATGTATATGTTCATGTATGGATTCATTGTGATATTTACATAGATGATTTAGATGGATACAAATATTTTACTTGTGTGGATGTATACATATGGATGTACTTATTTGACCTAAATGAATGCATTTATTAGTTGTGCCATGTATGGATAAATGTATATATATGATGAGTGATATTTATGGATGTAATGATTTTAACATGCTTATGATGTTGGATGCAATTTCTTATGATATGAAATAATGATGTTGGATATACCTAATGTTTATGATTATGAGACAGGCACCTAAATAATGAGATGGTGAAATTTTTTTAATATGCATGTGGCATGAACCTAAATGCAATGCAATTAATGCACTTAAATGATCAATGAACCTAAATGTAACTGAAAGGCACTTAATAATGACTAATGATATGCAATGACCTAAACAAACTTATATGAAATGGACTTATTTTGGTTAAAGTCCAATATATTCCATTGAAAGGATAATTTTTGATGTTTTTTGACTTTGTTGAACTCTTCAGCTCCCTTTAGGAATCCCATAATGATTATTAATAAAATATTTAATCTAACATGAATGGGTAAGTGCACCAAGTTGATGGTCAGAAAAGTGGCCACGTGAAAAAAAATAATTTTTTCACAACCGGATCGGCTTCCTTAAATTCAAAAATGTCCCTGGCTTAGTAACACCCAGCCTATTAGAAAACATTGAAATAAGAAAAAGTTTCTCAAAACTCGTGCGGGTTTTGGCGAACAAAATTTTCTCAAAGCCTGTGTAGGTTTTGAAGAACAAAAAGTTTCTCATAACCCGTATGGGTTATGAGAAACATTACACATTTTCAAAGGCCACATATTTGTGCCATTTTCAACACCAAAAACATTGAAACAATGACATAGAGGAAGCAAAAAACACAATAACCTGTGTGTGTTATTCTTGCAATTGCATTTTATTGGCGTTTAGAGCAATTTCCATCAATGTTACCGCATCAAACAAGTAAGACTTTATTATTTTGATTGTTTTTGTTTGTATTTTAATTGAATTAGGGTTTTTAAATTGATTTAAGTTTTTTTTCTTAATTTTATATTAGATTCTATAGATAATCCTCAAAAATAAAAGAAACAACAAAGACCTCTTCATGAACAACCAATAGAAGCAACCCTTAAAATAATGAACATGAACAACAAGAAAACCCTCAAGGCATTGTTCCACCTATGAAAAATCCTTAAAATGCTACTCTTGAACAACCACGACCACCCCTAAACCCTCTACATCCTCTAGTAGATCGTGTATATACCACGCAAGATGATCTTATCAATCATCTGATACAAAACACTACCCAAATTTTTATATTAGTGAATAGGTTAAGGTCCTCTAATCAAGAGCACCAATAATCCCTCGTGAAAACCCTAGAAACAATGGCCATTAGCGCAAATGAGGTATCTAGAGAGGTCACAAAATGGGGTTCATGGAGGGATAGATGTTGTTCATTTTAGGCAGATGGGTTGTCATTAGATGAGGTGAAAAGAAAGGGCATACTTAAAGATGACATATGTGCTTTTTTCACCGATCCTAGCACTAGTAGCTGTAGACTCCCTAAAATGGACATACTTGTGACCTTACATTAAAACACTAATTTTCATCTATTAATTATTGATTTTTTAATCATTAATTAATTATCTATTTATTCTAAATCTATTCCTCAAATCATTTTAATCAATTCCCCAAAATTAATTTAATAATTAATTTTATTTAATTAATTAACCTTGATTGTTTAATCTTCATTAATTAATTAAATTCAATTTCCTAAAGTTTAAATTTAAATATTTAAATTTATTAATTAATTCTTCTAATTAAATTATTTTCATTAAATTAAATTAATTTCATTCAATTATTCAATTCTAAATCCAAAAAGAATTTAATTATCTCACATGTTGAATACTTTAATTACAAAAATCAATTAAATATTCAAATAAATCATTTCTGAACTTCAAAAAGGCAACTCATGATCAACTTTTCAGTTAACTAAACATTACCTCTTCTCTCCAAGTTAAAGAGGCAGATTTTACTAGTTGCTTCTCATTTAACCAAACTTTATCTCTTCTCTCCTAGTTGAGGTGGAGTTTACTGGTTTCTCCTTAGTTAAACTAAAACATTATCTCTTCTCTCCAGGTTGAAGAGGTGGAGTTTACTTGTTACTCCTCAGTTAACTTAAATATCACCTCTTCTCTCCTAGTTGAAGAGGTGGAGTTTACTGATTGCTTCTCCAATTCCTTTTGATCTCAACCATTCATTCTCTAATTTTTGGGATAAATCTCAATAATTCAAATCATTTTCAATATTCTATATAATCAACCCTTCACAACCATTTTAAGGATCTAGGATTTCAATATTTTATACGCCCTTACTCTATAGGATTCTTGTTAAAGGCATTCAAAGCAATCTTGCGATCAAAATCAATATCATATTCTTGATGCTCCGAAGTCATAGACACTGCCGATACTAATACTGAGCACCACATACACAATGTTTGAAAAGGAGTAGAGAGAGAAAATAGAATATTCAAGCTTTTTCAGTTTGCATTCGTTTGTATTCCTCATTGATTGGTTGTCATTTTATTATTCGTAGGTTCATTCTTAGTAGTTTGATTGATCTCTTTCTATTGCAAATCGATGCTACTAACCCTCATTATTGAGCGCACAGAACACATCCTATACATTTTGGTGAACCTGACGAGAATCAAACAACCCAAATATCACTTGTAGATGATAGACATGAATTTCTGGCCTCGACAGTATGATTGCAATTTTTTTTAAAAAAAATTTCGATATCATTATAATTTTGCAATCATTGGTATTTTGCCACAATTGATGAAAATCTACCCCAATCGACTAGTTTAATGCTGCAATCAATTTGAGGGTTTCACAAATCTTTTCTGTCTTTATTCAATTCTTTGTTTTTGCACTGTGGTATAATTGATTGATTTGTGCCATAATTGATAGCATTTTTCTGCAATTGAGAGAAGTTTGCCGCAATTGATCAATCTGTGCCACAATCTCCAACATATTTCCACAACTGGCAGTACTTTACCACAATCAAGAGAACTTTGCCACATTTGACAAAAAATTTCTGTAATTGCCAGAACTGTACCATAATTGACAAAATCATTGCATATTTGATTTAAATTCACTATTTTTTTGCTAAAATCTTATTGTTTTTCTTGATTTTTGTGTAGGATTGAGAAAATGACTAATGGCCAAGAGGATAATCAGATGCATCCAGGGTGCTAGATCACTAAGAGCCACCATAAGAAGAACTGCTAACTACTACACACAATAAAGAGCCATCTTGGAAATCGTAGCAGAAGATCAAAGTGAAGCTTACAATAGGTATCTTGATTCTATCAAACATTTTGTAGATAAGTACAAGGTCACCATTAGCCTTAACGGTCTTAACAAAGTTGCTAGATATTCTTCAATTGTTAATTAGAATATTTTGGTACTAATCACTTTTTGACATCTTATGGCAAGGAAACATTTAACAAATCCACCTAAAATTCATTCATTCATGTTTTTGGTGCTTAAAACGAACATTGCATCCACACATCTTGAACCTCACTTTTCTAGTTTGATGCTTAAAATTGACATGATGGTTAAGAATTGAACAAAGGATTTTTTTTCAATTTTGTGCATTAAAATAAAAAAAGCAAATCATCACCTACTTTGGGCTTTAAAATTGAACGTTGGTTCTTGTAAGGGTGATTAGCCTAGTTCACACTTGAAATTTTGGTGTTTAGTCAATTAACCTTGTGTCATGGGTCATTGGTGCACTTGCACAAGTTTGTTAGATTAAAAACCTTTATACTTTGTTAGAAAGTCCTATCTAGGGAATGCGCTTCTTCCTCAGAGAATGAACTTAAACTTGTAATCCTTTCGATTGGTATATAAACAAGATGGGAACCAAGGTTCTATTTTATATCTAGCCAAGCTTGGGCGAGGTGTGATAATGATAGCCTGGATCGGGTGAATATCCATAATTATCCAACATGGTCAACTAGGATCTTAAGTGAGTCACACACATACAATATGATTGGATAGATGCCATAGACCCTACTACAACCTTTTTAAATAGTTACCTACCTGATTCACCTCTAAACAATTACCTTATTATAGCACAAGGGGTTGCAAAATTTCCCCTAAGATTCCCAACATATGTGTTCTAGGATATTGTGTTAGTGAAAGAGATCTTCACTAGCATGACAACAATATCTTGCAATGGAAAAAACATGGGCGCCTATGTTGTGGACCTTCATGTCCTATTAGTGTGATGATTGTTGTTTTAGATAATGAACATTCAAGTATTGAGCCTATAATATTGTATCTTGAAGCCAAATTTGACCTAGATTAATCTGTTTTTCCTTGTCTCAAGACCCATGCTAGATTAAAAAACACATTGTCTATTGTGCTTTTTGTATGACTATTTTCCAAAAATACAAAACCAACATAAAAAAAATGTCAAAATAAGTCCAACGTGTTCAAGTCTAGGTTGTCAACATCAAACCTGTTCTACAATCAGAATCCTTCTTCTAGAAATCTACTTTTTATTAGACAGATATACCAGAGTTGAGATCTTTTTTAGACTATCTCCTTTTGTCACAATTTCCTACATCATGCCACAATTAATTTTTTTTACCACAATCGATCCCTTTATTTCCAAAGTTGAGCCTTTTATTACTGCAATCAGTGATTATTTACCGTAGATGACCTTTCACTTTGCCACAATCGGTGGAATTTTGCCACACTTGACCAAGAGATCTGAACATCTGTGTTTACCTAAAAAAATTGGAAAGATTCCCCATTTTGTGTGAAAATATCAGTGTCTAAATCCTAGGAAAAAGCGTTGAATATTGTGTGAATCTCTAAACATTAAAGATCATCCATTATTTGAAATCATGATTATTGTCTAAGCATTGTTAGTTCAAAAGTTTAGACTCAATTATCTTGATCCCATTATCTCAAAAATCATTAAACTATATCAGCAACTTTGTCCCAAGGAAATAGTCAAGAATCCTATTCTTACATCACCAAGGCTTTGAGATCAAGAGAATTCAAAATCTATCCCTAGAATAACCCTTTTCGAAACATAACCCAGACTCTCCTAGAAAGGTTATCCTTTTTTGTTTTCTTTATATTACTTATTTTAGTCAAAAAATCTAGATAACAATATGTCTCACACACCCTATGGAGGACCTTACACTAGGTTGAAGGCTATTACACAACCCGATGAGTCATATATTAACTAATTTCCCCTATAGTAACAAGAGTGAGAGGATGACCCTTTCAGAAACACAAGTCTTGCTCTTTATATTGAGAATCCCCGTAGACCAACACTATTCCAAGATTTCATAGAGGAGGATCTCAAAGACATTGAGAAAGATGCCTATTTAACACAAGTAGTTGATGCTATTGTAGAGAGAAATCCCAAAAGATTCTTATCCATGTTGATTAGAAAGCGAGTAAAAATCCCTTTTGAATTTAATGTGTCAACAATATGGCCTGATAACCCTCTCATAGGTCAAAACACAACTTGACCCTCTCAAAATGAGCCTGTGATATCCCAAATTTTCCCATCATTGACAATAGCAACAACATCATAGACTGTGTCAAACCAAACTAGCTCTCCAAATCAAGCTAGCACATCCTCCACACAAAGTATGAAAGGCTCCCAACTAAGTGCACCCTTGGTAATTAGTGTATCTCAAGCATTAGCCTCATGGACTTTTACATAAAGCTCTCATTCTATGTCATCAATTTCACAAACAAGAAACAACCCTTTTGTGACTATTCTGATACTATAGTCAATCCCTGCTAGCCTTGGGCTCAATAGCTTGCTCCCACAAGGATTAATTTATGTGGGTAAAAAATCCACTCAACATCCACCAAGGCTACACCTTTATTTCTACAGGGATCACAACAACCCTAACCACAACAACAACAACAACAACAACCCCAATTATGAGAATAACAACATCAATCTTGGACCAACCAAATGCCTTAGTATCAGAATCACATGCTGGGGAACCGATATCAAGTTCCAAGGACTAGATCATATGTCCCAACTCAAGGAACACAGAGGAAAAGAATTATACCTCACATGACATAGAGATTCAATGATGCAAATGTTCCTCAATCTCAGACAGACATGTTGATACAACAAGTGAAATGTCTACAAACCCAAATGACGGACATGAAAAATCAAGGGGAAACCAAGTCCTACATAGTAGAGGATTTATACCCATACCCCTTTGACCACTCATTTCATGTCTCCATTTCCCACTCATTTCTTGGTACCCAAATTTGACAAATACAGAGGAAACACCAACCCTGTAGAACATATCAGAGAGTTCTTTGCTAGTGTAGACACCTAAAACTAGGTAGGTGTTCTCTAATCAACTAAATCTGCATTTTTTTATCAAATTTCTCCTAATCTCATCAAATTGCATCAAAATGAATCAAAATCAATTTTAAATGGACATTTATTAAATCAAATTGGGATAAATCAAATTAGATCAAAGGATTAATTAACCATGACATCAAATAATCAAATATAAGCCTAAAAGGGACAATCAAAACCATATAATTGATTTTAATCAATTAATTGTATAGTTTAAATAAAAAATCAAATTGAACCTATTCATCCCTACATGGCTAGTTTAATTAATTGATTAAATTAAATAATCCTAATATATTTCAACATGAATTTGAAAAACCAATGAGAATTGAGAACACAAAGCACATGGATCACTCCTAATTTGTAATCTCAATCACTCATTTTGAACTTTTAATCTCAATCACTCAAATTTATCTCTTTGTCCCAACCTTTGAGACAATTATTTAAATTTTCCCCCCATTGGAAACCATTTGAAAGCCTCTCACTAAACCATGGCTTAACTATGATCAATTGACTCCACCCCTACACTTGGGAAAATCCTATAAATACAAGCCATTTTGAGAGCATTAGAGATCCTAGAAATTTGAATGTAAAGAATCAAAACTCTTGTCATTGTCATAGCAATTTGAGCATATTGAGAGATTATCATAGAATTTTAGCATTATGGAGATCATTTTGAATTTATTTGGATACAATATCATCATAATTTGAGATAATTAAGCTAGATTTAGGCATTTATCTTCATCAAATTATCGTTCTAGGACTCTCATTGATAGAGATTAAGGCTGAGAGCTTTATCAACATAGATGCTTATTGATTTAATTACAATTCTCAGCTTAACTTTCCATTATTATTCCATAGAATTTTAGTTAAATAAACTAATTTCATGAAGGTGTAATTCATCCACACACAAATAGTCCCCACCATGGGGTTTTGAGCCTCAATTCATTATTTTTTTCAAATTTTGTGTGTTTTCCTTCATTTTTGTGCTAATTTTACAGTTTGTAGGATAAATGATGCCTATGAAGAATCTAATGACGCCTTCCAGTAGAGAATTGACACCTGCATAATTCCTTCTAATTCTATCTTAAATTCTTCTGACACCTATGAGATAAAGTGTGACACCTGCGAGCATAAAGCATCACCTTTGACTCAAGAAACACCGCCTACAAGCAATTCTTTGACACCTGTGAACTTTTATGTGTCACAATTTGTGCACTTTGTAACGCCTGTGAATTTTAGTTTAACGCCTATCAACTTTTAATTAATGCCTAAGTCACTAAAAAGTGACGCTTAAGCTGCTTTAAAATAACATGTAGACATAGTGAAATGACTCATGTTAGCTGTTAAATGCTGCCTGTTGTATGCACCCTAAAATGGTTGCCTAGACTTTGGGCCCCATTTATGATTTTATCAATTTATCAATTTTTGAATCAATGCTTTGAAACATTTTCAATTCAAATCAATTTTCTTGATCAAATTGTAATTAATTCAATTATTCAATTATTTCAATATTTCCTAAGGTTTGATCATTTTTATTTAATTAAAAG
>MU224333.1:1314119-1344578 GCA_018584345.1 Thuja plicata | reverse complement strand
CAAGATCCTATGTTTGTTGCTCTATTGCAAGTACACCTTTGCATTTTCATGTAGCTTGCATTGTTAGACTTCATGTTAGTTTGCATTTTTAGGCTGCATTATGAGTTTGAGAGTTTCCTTCATCTTTCTGGTGGACTTTTAATCAACTGTGATCACGTTTTGATCTTCATTTCCTTATCTTCTTTCGTGATCTCAATTGAAATTTTCTATCTTAAATAATTTATTGATTTTGGGGAATTCTCTCTCTTGAGGCAAATTCTCTTTCTTCTATCAATTTCATTCCACCTCTTCCAAAATTATATCTTCCATTTGCTTTCACCCCACTTCTTCTTCTTCTTCTTCTTCTTCTTCTTCTTCTTCTTCTAATTCAACCTTGGGGCATAATCTGTCATGTTTGATGATCTACCTTGGTTCTGTGATCCTTATATCTTTCATCTTACATCAAGAACCTTATCTTTAGTTCAATTTGTTGTTTCTCCTCTATTACATTTTGATTTCAATCATGAGGGGGCAGTACCTATCAAACTTCAATCTTTGATTCAGCTTTATCAATTATATTAGTCTTGCTTGAGATTCTTATCTCGGACATGTCAATTACTTATTTCGGTGTTGACTTTGTCTTTTTCAATTGTGCTTATTTTTTTGTCCTGATGTGTTCCCGGATCGACAACACGTCTGGGTTGTTTTGTGATCCCAAGTCGACCTCACACTTCAACTCCATTCTTTGACTACATGTGTTCCCAAGTCGACCACAGATTTGTCAAAGAGGGGCAAATGTATGCACCCTAAAATGGTCGCCTAGACTTTGGGCCCCATTTATGATTTTATCAATTTATCAATTTCTGAATCAATGCTTTGAAACATTTTCAATTCAAATCAATTTCCTTGATCAAATTCTAAGTAATTCAATTATTTCAATATTTCCTAAGGTTTGATCATTTTTATTTAATTAAAAGATTTATTTCTCCCTTTTAATTAAATAAAATTCCTCTTATTTAATTAAATTAAATTCCTCCCATTTAATTAAATAAAATTCTTCTAATTTATTTAATTTAAAGAAAACCCCTCTTTTAATTAAATAAATAAAATCCCCACTTAAAACACTTTATTTGTTGAAAAAGGAAATAAATTAAATTAAAATTAAATAAAAATCCCCTTTTCATCACATCTTCCTAAGTGGTGGATTTTTGCCTCTTAATCATAACCTTTGATTTTTGTCTCTTAATCTCAACCATTCACTTTCTTATATAAGGAAATTTCTCCTTCTCATTTGATCAATCATCAATCATCAATCAATAATCAATCAATCAATCATCTTTTTCATAGTATTGTTATGTTGTGGGTTTGGAGAGCAATTTTGGAGGAGGATTTGAGCATTTGAACTTAGATATTGCAACTTCTCTCTTCTTGTCTTCTTCTTCTTGCATCCATGGCTCCTCATGTAGATTAGATTCATGTTTATTTTCATAGATTAATCTTGCATTCGTATCTCCTTTCATAGATTTAGCCATGCATTGTTATCATTTAGATTAATTTATTTTTATGCATTGTTATCATATAGAGTAGATCTAATTTTCATGCATTCGAATCTCTCGTTTCATGGTGTACTTGCATAGGCACTAGCTAGGTCAATCTGAGGGCCTCCATTTCACACCTTTGCACTCCATGACTAGAGAGCTATGGATCAATATTTGAGGCCTCATTCTTGAGCAACCTTGGATGGAATGATTCATAGAAGTGTGTCAAATTATATGCACACACCTGCTACTTTCTATGTTTTATTGCTGTTAAATCATTAAATTTAGTTTTATAACTCTCTATGACCGTGTTTTCTACAGATGAAAAAGCACCTGAAAGTACAGAAAAAAGAGTTGAGGGTCACAAGGCCAAACAAAGAGGTAAGGATCTTAACCAAATACTATAAACAAATTCATGGTGCAAATCTTTTGGAAAATTTAGAGTTAGAAGAAAACTTGTATGAACATTACATAAAAGTTAGTAGAGCATACAAGAAGAAGTTTCCTACTCTTAATTTATTTTATGCTTTAAGTTCTTAAGTTTGATTTTTAGCAAATTTGATCAAAAGAACTTAGTTGCATTTTCAATTTCATTTCAAGTTTTTCTTCACTTTGTTGCTTTGTGTTGACTAACTTTTTGGTGGAGCTGGAGTGTAAACTATCACCACTAGGTGATTAAGAAAAAAAAGCATAAAAACCTCAAAAAAGCACCTAGCCTTTGCTAGCTTTGAAAGACATAGTTTTCTAAACAAGCTTGCTTTCCCTTAACTTGTGGCAATTCATTTATACCTAGTATAATTAGGGACACTCTATTATTGTCCTTCTTGAACAAAACATTAGGCATATTCTCTCAACTTTTCAAAGTTGATCAAAAAGCCAAACATGTTGAGTTTAGGGTGGTAGAAAGAAAGGGAGGAAAATTAACCAAACATTTCAATTTCTAAGAACCTCCTTGTCAAGAGGTTGAAAAATAACAAAGTGTTTGAAGTGTTTGGAACAAAGAACAATAATAGGGATATTCTCTTCACTTTTTTTGTGAATCAAATTATCAAACTTGTTGAACTAAGTTCATTTTTCTACTTTCCTATATATGCTAGTTAATTTAAAGCTTTAGAGGGCTGCCTCTTGAGTACATCCTTACAAGGATGGTGAGAGGGAATGACCCAAAGTGGGAGACAATTACTTAAGCTGCGATACTATACAACCCACTATAAATAAATGCACTCTTCCTTAATGGGTTGTAGTGACTAAATTGTGTGCAAGTTATCTTCAATTCCTCGAGTAGTCCTTCGAGATTGCGCAAAATCATACTTTTGTGCATGTGGGAAGCCTACAAGTGGGTAAAAGAACTTGACATATTTTAGAATGGAGGTGTTAAATAAATCCTAAATAATTAGAATGCTACCTTTTAGAGCCAAAATGTTCAAAATAAAAATCTGACTCTAGGTAGATTGTTTGGAATCTAGTCTTGTGCTATACTTATTAAAAAGAATGGGAATATACATGTAGTGTTGATTTAGGGATACAATACAAACTTGATGTGTGTGTTGTGTTTTTATTTACTTTTTCAAGCAAGAATATGATTTGGTAGATCTGATCCTAACCTTAAATTTTTAAAAATCCAAAAAAATTGTGAAAAACAACTGTTATCTATAAAATACCAAGTATAAACATTTAAACAATGCCTACAACAAGTTCTGTGATGCCTGCACCATTGAAACAACACCTGGTAGCATTAAACCACCTTGTAAGTCACTGGAAAGTGACACCTAGAAATTTTAAAACAATGCCTATCAACAGGAAAATGCCACCTGCTAACTATAGAGTACCACGTAAACAAATTCTAGTTAACGCCTATGAAGAGTTAAGTCATGCCTACACACAAGGAAGTTATGCCAAGAAACAAAGAAGGGAAAATAGTAGATATTTTTTGAGGGCTTGGAGAAAATTGGATTTTAGTTTTGAGTACCCTTTTGGATCTTCTAGCTGTTCAAAAGTTCAACTTGGTCAAAATCCCCATTATTGGACATTTTGCAAAATTTATAAGGGATTGATCAATTTAATTGAGATAAAGCCAATATTTTATGCAATTCATGTCCATTCTATCTTTTAATTGATCTCTTTATATCAATAATACCCTGCAATCTCACAGTTCATATCTAAGGTAGGAGCTTCCTTTTCCTAGTGATACCTTCACTACTTCAAGACCAACATGAGAACCTACAAAGGAGGTAGAACCAACTATGTCTTTACCAATTGGAAACATGGACCCCAATAAAATTAACCATGCTAACAAGGATATCAATAACAATGGAGGTGGTGGTGTTAATAACAATAACAATGGAGGAGTTGACCCTAATAACCAAGGGTTAAATATCAATAACAATGGAGGAGGAATGGACCCTAACAACCAAGGGTCAAATAAAAATAACAAATGGGACAATGTTGAACCTAATGATGAAGAGGCAACTAATGATAAGGTCAAAAAATCCATGCAAAGCCCATTCTTCATGATACTTATGGAGAATGTGTTGGATAGAGATAGGGAAAAGTACTTTTTAGACCTAGCACAAGCGGGTCTCAAACTCCCTCATGATTATGATGTCAATCAACTCAAATAAAAAGAAGCTGAAGAAAATCCTATTGATGTCGTGAATAAGCAATTTAAATTATTCCAAATGCAACTAGAAACCATGAAACAAAGCATGGATCCTAAACCCTTTTCTATCAAAGATTTGTGTCCTTTTCCATTCGATAAGACCCTAATTATGGTCCTATTCCCAAGTAATGTTATTTTTCCTAAATACAAAAAGTATGAAGGAGCATCCGATCCCCAAGATCATTTAAGGGAATTTTGTGAATTGATCCTAGAGTTCATGCATGACACAACATATTTAATGAGGTTGTTTCCACGAAGTTTAGGAGGTATGACAATCGAGTGGTTTTCCAAGTTACCCTCTGACATCCAAACTTTTGAGGAATTGGCCTCCAAATTCATAACTTATTATTCCTACAACATCAAACACAAGGTTATGATGATAAATTTATGTAATACCAAGCAATGATAGGGAGAAGGATTCCTACTTTTATTGCAAACATGGAGAGCGATATTCGCTAGATACCCTCGAAGTGTACCTGAAAAGGATAAGATGGATATTTTCATTAATAGCTTGAGTAATGAGATGAACTATCAGTTAAGGTTACAATGTCCTAGGTCTTTCCAAGACCTAATTGAGAATGGGGTTACCACTGAAGAGGTATTGGTTAAAAGAGGAGAACTTAAACTTTATAAGAACAACAACAACAATACCTAAAATAACAATCAAAATAGGAATCCTCCTAACAATAACCAGTTTTGGATGAGGAACAAAAACAAAGGTGTGGTAAATGATGGAGTTGTAGAGGAAAATAATTTGAAGGCCACCCCTTTCAATCTTACAAGAGGATCTTCTTAGTCTAACAATGTGAATCAAGCACCCAAAGTGTCTTTCAACAAAAATACCAACAATAATAACTTTGGGAACAATCAAGGGGCTAACAAGCCTAAGCATTTATTTGCACCAACACCTAAGAGGATGTTCACTTTCTTAGGTGAACAAATTTAAAATGCATTAAGGACTCTTATTGAAAATAAGATTATTTATTTACTAAGGTCTCAACCCTAAGAACCACAAATCAATCCTACATGGTGGAGTGAGTCTAACCATTGTGAATACCATAGGAATCAATGACATAAGATTAATGATTGCATGCGCCTAAAACATGTGGTGAAAGATCTTATTGATAATGGTGTGATTAAGGTAGAAGGACCTCAAAATAATGAAGATCACATGACATTTAAAAATCCTTTCTACAAGCATGAGAAAGGTGAATCTTCCAATACTAACAATGGAAACAACTTGAGAGGCAACAACAATGTTAACTTTTTACATAGCTATGAAAATACTATTAATGCCCTATCTGGACATGATAGTACTATCAATGTAGTGGTAATCAAAGAACAATCTAAAAAAGAGACCTCTAATGTTGTAACTAGGGGGAAAGCAACAAGAGTTACCCTACAAGGAAGTTCCCCTAAAACTTTTGGTCTTACTCCAAAAACTACTTTGGCTAAACCAACATCTACTTCAATACAGACTTATAGTTTGGTTGATCAACTACACAAAACTCCAAAAAAAATTTCTATATTGGAGTTGTTGAAACTTTATCCTAACCACAAAGAGATCTTGGAAAAATCCCTAGTGGAGACTAATGCTCCTATAACTTTGGAGGAAGATAAGTTTAAAAATATGGTAGGATATCTCATTGCACCACATTTCCTTTCATTCTCCAAATAAGATGATATGTCCATTACTCATCCTCAAAATTTTCCCTTGCATATAGAATTTAATCCAAAGGCATAGGGTCAAGAGAGTTCTCATTGATGGGGGAGCCGGTCTTAAAATTTTCACATTGAACCTTGTCAAGTCTTTAGGGTTAGCTGAATAATCCATTGATCCTAAAAATAAAATTAACATTAAGGCTTAAGATTAGGAAGAAAGATCTTCGAAAGGCATGATTGTTCTACCTATTAAAGTTGGACCTATAAAAAAAGACACCATATTTCAAGTCCTTGACATGAAGCTAAATTATAATATATTATTAGGGAGACCATGGATTCATGAGATGAAGGCAGTACCTTCCACCTATCATCAATGCATTAAATTTCCACAAATGGGTGAAGAGATCACAATTGGAGGAGATTATAATCCCTTTCAATATTGCAACACATTGAAACCAAGTCATGAGCTATTTATTCCTCACAATATGGAAGGAGTCATCCGTAATATTACCATTGAAGAAGCTAAAGAAGAAGGTTCAAAGTTAACATCAAATTCTACATCTACCTCAAACCCTAATCAAACTAACTCAAATACATCAACTAAGGGAAAGGAGAAAGTGAGTTATGAGGGTCAAAGTTCACATGACAATTAAGTTAAGACTTTTACATTAAAGATGGAAATTTTTAAACCTTCCAAGGATGAGAGAGAAAAATCCAAAAAGGACCAATATCAAAAGATGAATGAAATGATGCATAAATTTTAAAAGCAATGTAGAATATATTCCAAAGGAATTGGGAAATATTTCATTTCCCTATTTGATTTGCCAACTTCTCCTAAGACACATGGAAAACCATCAAGTGCTCATCTACCTCACAAATATAATTTTGATTTTGTAAGAAAGAGTGAAAAATCATACCTATAAAAGGAGGACAATGAAGTTTTACAATGGATCTACAAAGAGGAAGAAACATCAAAAAATCTTGTGGAAAGAGTACAACATGTCAACATCCAAACCAAGAAATATGAAAAAGGGTATCAAATAATGAAAAAAATGGAAGACAAGGGAATAGGAACCCTAGGAGTCAGGAATAGAGGATTTCTAAAACCCATTGAACTGTCTTGGAGGTCAAAAGAAGAGAAATCCAGAATAGGTTATCATAACAAAGGAGAAAGTTCAATCCCTATGCATGATTTTCATGAACATGCACACATGGTAGGATCTGAGAGTGAGGATGATTATGTAGAGTATGAGTGGGATTCCCTATCCAAAGACTCTTGTCATGATAAAGAGGTTGATGTTATTCACACATATGCTACCATTCCTAATGTCAAAAGTCAAGATAATGAGAATCAAGGTTCAAATTCTACACAAGCATCAAGTGAACCTCAAGAATCTAATGTAGGTCAAGCATCTAGGAATAATAAATGGATAGGTGAACCTTGGGTACCTTTGTGGGGGGTGATTCAAATGTTGTATTTAATCCTCATGTATTATTTCCCATGGAAATCAATGAGGACTCTAGTGAAGGGTATTTCGATCCTACTTCCATGGAACACCTTGAGGAAGCCCATGTTATAGACCTAAGTGAGATAATGTAAAAACCATAAAATGAGGTCATGCCCTTAAAGCCTTCAAATGATAGTTTTCCTAATGAGTCCTTAGCCCTAATGCACCCCAAACTCATTGATTGGGATTTATCCAAACCAAATGACCTATTATACTTTCCCAATGAAAATGCAGTGGCCCAATACCTAAATGTGGTTGAGACATTTTCTTCCACCAATGAATACAATCTAGACATAATGATAGAGGTAGGGGTCCAACCTCTCAATCCATAGAATAAAATAAATAAATTCAAAAAAATGAAAAGGTCTAGTGGTGAAAACTACCATGTGGCACTGCTAGAAACTAAAAAAGTAAAAATATCAGATGTTTCCAAAGGTGAAAACCCAACTATGGCTCCTAAGGAAGAGAGGTTGGATAACCTACTAGAAAATGAAGATGAAAGTTCACCCATCCTTATTGAACCGACAGAGAAAGTTAACATTGGCACCAAAGTGGATCCCAAGTTTATTCATTTAGAAACATCCTTGAGTCGATCAGAAAGGAAGGAGTTCATCGAATTCTTACAAGAAAATTAAATAAAATTTGCATGGTCTTATGCTTACATGTCAAGGTTAGATCCAAGCTTTATAATGTATCATCTAAATATGAGACCCAGTGTGAAACACATAAAGAAAAAGTTGAGAAATATGCACCCTCATGTGGCAATTTTAGTAAAAGTAGAATTAGAAAAGCTACTCAAGGTTGGATTCATAAGAGTGATTGCATATGTAGAATGGATATAAAAAATTTTACTAGTCACAAAACATGACAAATCCATTAGATTTTGCACAGATTTTAGAGACCTTAATCTCGCTTGCCCAAAAGATGATTTTCTACTACCTAGCATTAATGCTATAATAGACTTAACAATGGGTCATTCTATGTTTTCCTTAATGGATGGATTTAGTGGATATAATCAAATTAAAATTGCACCTAAAGACCAATAAAATACTACTTTTACATGCCCATGGGGAAACTTTTGTTGGAATGTAATGCCCTTTGATCTCAAAAACGTCAGAGCAACTTACCAAAGAGAAATGATCACTATCTTCCACAACATGATGCAAAACTTCCTAGAAGACTACGTGGATGATATTCTAGAAAATCACATGAAAGCACAGACAATTTACCAATATTAGAAAATATCTTCTTAAGGCTAGAGAAATTCAAAGTGAGACTAAATCCAAAGAAATGTGCTTTTGGTGTGAGATCTAGAAAACTCTTAGGTTACATTATTTCTGCAAAAGGAATAGAGGTAGATCCCGAGAAAGTAAAATAAATTATGGACATGGAAAATCCCAAGAATATTAGTCAAATGAGGTCTCTTTAAGGAAGACTTTAATCCATAATGAGATTCATTTACCAATTGGAAGAAAAATGCCATTCATTTACAAGATTGTTACATAAGGACACTATTTTTACATGGGATGATGAGAGTGTAAAAGCCTTCACATTGTTGAAAACATACTTGGTGAACCCACCAATTTTAATGCCACCTATAAAGGAAAACCCTTATTACTTTACATATCAGTAATGAAGAAATCTTTAGGGGTTCTATTGGCACAAGAAGACAATGAAGGAAAAGAAAGAGCCATTTACTACTTGAGTAGAACACTGATAAAATATGAATTGAACTATAGCTTCATGGAAAGAGCTTGCCTAGCAGTGGTGTTTGCCTCTCAAAAGCTAGGAAATTACATGTTGATGCATAAAGTGAAGTTAATTGCCAAAATTGATCCATTGAAGTATCTACTTCGTAAAATAACTCTAAGGGGAAGGATTGCAAAATGAGTAATGGTGCTTAGTGAATTTGACATTGAGTACATGGATAGGAAAGAAATAAAGGGACAAGTGATTTCTAATCAATTGGCTAAACATCCTTTAGAATATACACATCCAATTCAAGTGGAATTTCCTGATTCAAAAATTGTTAACGTGGAAGCAAAGACATGAACCCTATATTTTGATGGATCCTATACTCAAAATGGTTCAAGGGTAGGAATTATTTTAATCACACCTCAAGGATACACAATTTTCAAAATCTTACAAACTATTGTTTCCTTGCGAAAATAATATTGTTTAATATGAAGCTTTGGTCATAGGAATCAAAATGGCCTTATACTGGAATGTCACAAAATTGCATGTTTATGGAGATTCTCAATTAGTCATCAATCAAATCAATGATGAATACAACACCAAAGATGAAAAATTTATGCCATATAAAAGGATGGTGGATGACTGGAAAAAATATTTTTCCTTGATAACTTTTGAGAAAATTCCATGAGTTAAAAATAGAGTAGTTGATGCAATGGCTACCTTGGCTTCTTTACTCCAAATGATTGATCAAAATGTGAGGTATGAATTCTTGGTGGAAGAGTTCAGAAAAATAGCATTTGAATTATCCGATACCAAAATAATTTCCCTTATTCATGGACATGAATCACCCTAGTATGGACCAATCTATACTTATCTTAAATACCAGACCTTACCTTTGGACTAAACCCATGCTCAAAAATGACATTTCATAAGACAATCGGCTCGTTATACCATCCTATCAGACACATTGTATTACAAGGGTCTTGATGGAATGCTCCTTACATGTCTAGAGGAAGAGGAATCAAGATTATCTTTAAGAGATTTCCACGAGGAGATTTGTGGGTCACATTTGAGTGGATTAAATTTAGTTAAGAAAATCCTTCGCATGGGGAATTTCTGGAAAACCTTAGAGAAATATGCTTGCCAATTTGTGAAAGTTTGTTCAAAATGCCAATATCATGGAGACATGATCCATGTACCTACACAAGAATTACATTCATTCATCACATAATTTCCATTTTATCAATGGGGTTTCAATATGATTGGCATGATTTACCCACCATCTTCTAATGGACATAAATACATCCTCACAATGACAAAATATTTCACTAAATAGGTAGAGGCCATTCCTTTGACAATTGAAATGGGAAAACATATTTCCATGTTTATCCTTAATCACATCATTTGTAGATATGACATTCCTCATGCCATCATCACAGATAATGGAAAACAATTCAAGAACAAATATGTGGATGAGCTTTGTGAAACATTTCATATCACTCACCATTCATTCTCCATTCACTATCCTCAAGGTAATGGACAACCCAAGGCTCTAAATAAGAATATTCTCAAAATATTGAAAAGATTGGTTGACAAATCAGGAAAAGATTGGCATATTCAGATAAACCTGACATTGTGGGCCTACATAACTAGCATTCAAACACCAACAAGAGCTACACCATTTTCCCTAGTTTATGGGGCCAAAGCTATTTTACCCTTAGAAGTTGAGATTCCATCCCTAAGAGTTTCACTACAAGGATTAATCACTGATGAGGATTATAGGGTAGCCTTACTTCAACAATTGGAATTTTTGGAGGAACATCAAACAAAAGCATATGATCATTTGAAGGTCTATCAGAACATAATTTTGAGAAACTACAACAAGCATATCAAACTGAGAACCTTTCAAGTGGGAGACTTAGCATTAAGATAAAACCCTAAAAATCAAGATGATAGAGAAAATAATATAAAATGGGAATAAAAATGAGTTGGACTATTTTTCATCACTTCTTGTTTTGGAATGGGAACCTATAAACTAGTTGATTGTGAAGGTGATGACTTGCAAGAGCCCATTAATAACATCCATTTAAAGAGGTTTCATACCTAATCAAATGAAAGAGTCTAAGAAGAAAGAGTATCAGATGAGTGTGTATCAGATGAGATAGCATCTTCTTTGTACATGACAAAAGTCAAAATCCAAAAAATGAGAAAAGATCAAAATCCAAAAAATCAGAAAGATTGTTAGGGTTTTTTCTTGCTAGGCCTCTGAAAGATACTTGAAATTTTAAACAACTCTATGACCCCCTAATGTCTCTTGAAACTATGACTCAAGCAAGGGGAAAAATACTAATTGATGAGGTTCTTGATAACACTGGGGATACCTATTATCACCTCCTTTTTTGAGATCCACTGACTCAGACAGGTTTTACCTATGACTGATTACTATCTTAACAGTATCTTTAGAGTGGATTGAACCTTATGTGCTAAATGCTCTATTTTAGATGGACATGTATATAATAATATAGATAACTATTATTATTCTGAGGATAAGCTTGGTAATCCAAATCAATATCTTAATGATAGCCGATAGAAACATAATCAGGAAATACATTCTTCTTTCCTTTTATAACTCTTATAAATCTAGGAGGAATGACCTATTTGATTTTCTCTTTAAGAAATCAACAAACTTCAATTGTAACCTTTAGGAATAAAATTGATTCTACACAAAATACTCTAAAATGATAGGTTTGAATAGTATTTGAATGTTTGGATAATGACTGATAATCAAATCACTTCTTAGACTAGTGCTTGTCCTTTGGGCTATAGAGTCAATAACTTAAAGTTCACAGAAATACATAAAAAGAAAGTACTATAAGGTGCCTTACAACTTAAATACAATTCAGATAAAATGCCTTACAAATTATCCTATCATCTCTATGATATTGTATCAAATCCTTAACTATTGTTATGCTCCCTGAAACCACTTACAAAACTTAGTTCTTTCCTTGAAAAAAACTTTCAAGTGATTAGATAACTACCTTATAGCTAAAATGCTTTAAATTGCCTTACAAATTCAAACATAAAAGCGCATACACAACCATTAAAGAGACAAAAATAAAGATAGAGTAAAATTGCACTGTATTTTATTGATATGATCCTACTTTAGTACATAAAAAGCTTGAAAGCTTGAAAGACACAGACAAAAGTCTAGAAAAGTTGATATTCCCTATATTTCATCCTCTTTACAAATACAACTTTGATCCTATATATAGGCCCTTAACCATCTTGGAATCCTTTATTTTAGGATGCAACAAGCCTCGGATGGTTTAAGGAACCTACCCCTAAAAAGTGCAGAAAAGACAAAAGAACAGAATGAAGAAGCGGTGGGAGGACAAAATCAGAGTATGTAGATCTGATATTCTTTGTCCTATCTGGAATTTGGTGGTTTTGTTTGACAGTGTTAAGGATAGCTTCTAGTATTTGCAGAAAGACTAAGTGACCACCATTACAGGCTAACTTACACTTATCTCCATAAATAGCTAACCTCCCTATGCTCAATGATTAGGTGTCAGATGTTCTCCTCTACTCTTCATCAAGAATTTCCTCCTCAATTTTAGGCTTCTTCTTCTTGGGCTGAGTCATTCGGTTCCATGTTGTCACCTCATCTTTAGTCGGCCATTTGAATTCCTGAGTGCTTTGTACCTATGCTTTTTTCCTTTCCTACCTAACATCACTAATGCTCTTAACATCCATAAAAAATTTATTGATGTAAGTTTCAGCTCTGAAGGCCTCATCCAAAATCTTATCATCTTCTCCTCTAAGGGAAGGAATAAATCCAGACCTCCAAGTCCTTTATCTGATCATCTTCTCCTCTAAGGGAAGGAACAAATCTTTTGAAATTTGAAGAAAACATGCTTAATTTAATCTCTACTTGATTTAACTTGCCTTTGAAGAATGATAAGGCCACATTAACCTTTTTAATCTCATCTCCTACTTCTGCCACCACATCAGGTAAATCTGGTTTCAAAGGCTGCAAAAAGGAAAAGTTCTCAAATATTTGCACCCTAGGAGACCAATTAATAAAATAAGGGTTCAATATAGCAAGGTATCTTGTTATCTCTGTATGTAGGGTAGGAAACTTATTATATGCATTGAGGATGACATCTGTCTTATCCTTCAATATATCAATTCTATGTTGCAAAATTCACCTAAATGCATTCAAGGCTACGTCATTTTTCTTTTCTGCTATGTCATCTTTTTCAACCACCACCTCTGACTTTGCTTTCTCCTCAATTTGCAAACATGGTTGTGAAGGTACATACACCACTTCAGGCTTTTCTTCTAGTTTCTTTAGCAACTCAACAATTGCTTTATCCTGTTGGTGTATCTTGATGTGGCACATTCCCTTGTCTTTTGCTAAAGCACTAATTTCTTTTACCAAAATACTACACTTATCAGACAGTTGCTTGGTCTTGTCTTCATTTAAGTGTGCCCAGTGTGTCATAATCTGGGATATCTCTAGATCCCATGTATTCTGCATTGACCAAACCATCTGATTACCCACCATATTCTCTTGGATGTTCACTAACTAAGGTTTCTGGTCTTTTGGGCAAAGGCTCCACATGGAAAAGGCCAGAGAATTTGGGATATACCCAAAACCCTTTATCATGTCTCCCATTTGTACCTCACTTACCATTTTCAAATTTGGCTACTTTCTTATTTGATCAATTATGAAAGCTGAAGCTATGTCCTAGCCCTCAGCAAGCAATATGCCACTGTTTATCACCGTTTTCCTGGCCCCATCTGGTGAGATATCCTCACTGTCAGGATCATATGGTTGTAAGGCTAATAGAGACTCATTTTTTATTGTCTCCTCACCATCAACTTTCAATTGAGCTCTTATCTCTTCCTTTTTATGCCATCTCAAAAAATCTTTAAACTCATCAGTCTTGATGAAACCATCATCACTTAAGAATTGTTGTTGATGTAGTAATCTCTCATCAATACAACACTTGAGAGGAAACTCAATGTTTTCCTCTACATCTAATTGTTGCTTCTTCCCTTGCCTAATCAATTTTCTTAGGTTATGATCATATAACCTACTTCCAGGAACCAAGGCACTTACTTTATCCTTTTTCTTTTCTTACCTAACAATTGAAGGCTGGCCTATGTCCACCTTTTTCCTTTTGGATAAGGGCTCCTCTACATCATCTGGATAGGAGACATCTATTAGGTCAATGATATGGCCCTCTTCTCCCTGCGACTGTGGTACCTCTACAACATCTTGTTGAGGCTGATCATATTGAGGTGGATGGGCGTAGTCACAATCAACATCACTTTCATATTCTGACTCTAAATGTTCAGGCTCCTGGGGTTCTTTCTTATCTAGAACATTGTCAAGTTGCTCACAAAGCACATAGAAATTATCAATCATGGCTTTGATTCTATCATAGTAGGGCAAATCAGGATAGAAGCCTCCAAAGCCAATCTATTTCTCCTTATTTGTGTCTATAGCTTCAGTAATTCGTAGATCCTCTCCCTTCTTGTCCTAATTTCATCTTCATCAAGAATATTTCTTGTTGCATCCTCTTCAATACACTCACAATGGACATTTGTATTAGGGATTGTGGGTGTATACAACCTTTTGACTCCTGCCATAAAACCTTCAGGATCAATGTATCTATATGAAGCTACTCCCATTCTCCAACTCTCCAACCATTGGCTAAGTATATCAATGATACCTTTGCCAATAGTGAAATTGAAAATTTTGAATTGCCTAGGGGTTAGGGTCCCTTTCCTGTGAGGTGCAAACTACTCATTATCTTTCAATAAAAGTTGCCAGATGAACTCCATGGAAGCAACTCTTGATGGCACATGGTATGGAAAGATATGTGGTGGATGTACACATCCATATACTCTGATTATGGTAAAATTCTCCTCAAGGAAGAAATCTCCCCAGTTATGATCTCCCTCCCACTTGTCTACATAATCACAAGGCCTCAGTAGTTGGAGCACCTTGATTGGGACTCTTGTCTTGCTGATGCCCATACTTTGCATTATTGGATATACAACCCAATTCTCAAAAGCACAGTAATCACAATCCTTGGATGTATAATTCCAAATCCTAACCCAAAACCGAATGGGATTAGGCTTATCCTTAAAAATCCTTTGAGGATCCAAATTGTTCACATCCATGATCCTGAAGTTGAAATTTAAAAGCAAGTGCATTAGGATAGAATAATGAAAGAACCTAGGTTCCTTCTCCTTGGGATTCTTCATCTTCTTCTGTGTTGCTACAAAACCTTCATGCATCTCATCAATGATGCATTGTATGTAGTCATAACTAGTGCTGGAATGCACCTCTTGTAAGTCCAGAACCACCATTAGAATTCCAACATTAATCTTCTTAGCTCCTGCATCTCCCCCTAACACTATACATAGGGCATAGGCAATATATTTGATATAGAAATGTAGGTCCTTGAAGAAATAAGGTGTTGTCTTGGGTATAGGGTTAAGATGATTCCTAACCTCCTTATGCATGTATTTCTGCAATTGTCCCCTAGCAATTCTAGGCTTTAACTATATCTCTCCTCTTGCTTACTAAGATTGATTTTTGTGGACATGGTACTATACAAGCCAAAAGCTTGCATGAATGAGTTTATGTTCAGGATAAGTAGGGCAGTGCCATCATTTTTCTTAATTATCTTGGATAAGACATCATAGTGATTGGAAAGACCTAAGAACAAGTCTACATCTATATAGATGTCAAGGACAATTAACCTAGCCAGACCACAGGTCCAAGGGTTTGACACTGGAATGGCTTTATCAGAATTGTTATAAAAGTAGTTGAAAAGAGAAAAACCTGTTGTTCCCAAAGTGTCAGCATCCCTGAATTTGTAGTAATCATCAGTAAGAACATTTGCATTTTCTCTTTTGTTTTGTGTAGAACCCAACAACAATTTGAGGAATTCATCAGAATAATTCCTTTTTATTTGGTATCATCCTCTATCTCATCGCTCCTCCCACTGGTAGAAGCTACACTGACTACTTTACTCATGTTTGGTTTGTCTCAATCCTCTTTTCTTTACTAATATTGAAACAAATCTTCTCCCAAGACTCACTTCTCTTCTCTGTGCACTGGTTCCAGCAATTTCAAACTTGAAAATCAATTGAATACTCTACAAATTAGCCAATTTATTCTCTCAATTTAGAAAACCTAGCACTTCTTTTCTTTGTAACTTTGAATGCAAGATAAGTTAAAAATGAGCCTTCAATCAACTCTTTATGATAACTGTTTCAAGTACATGACTCATCATTTCAAAAATCATCAATTCTATCTTCAATTTAGTGTGCTGTGAAATTGATTGAAAACCTAGCCGTAGTTCATGAGTGTGATAGGAAATCAAATTCATATATGTGTATCTTCATAAAAACCTTATAAAATTTGAATATGATGACATGTTTCAATGTGATTGGCTCTCTATCATACATCTCAGTTACCCTTTTTATTCATCAATCAATATTCTCAATTTTCATTGGACGCTGAATGATTCATGTTGTCATGTCAGCAACTACCACCTTTTCTGAAAATTCATATTGAGTGACTATGCAACTGTGTAATATCTCCTTTTCGCTGACCCAACTTCATAACCCTCAATTCTTCTGGAGACTAAGCGACTATGTTACTTTCTTTTCTTGGCTAACCATGGTTTATTTCTGGCGATCACACGACTGAAGAAATCAAAGTCGCTGGATGTAAAACTTAAATCACAGTTTATTTGGAGACTCTGCAACTGATGCTTACCTTTATCTCTCACAGTTATCTCCAAGTCACTTAATGTTACTTCTTCTTTATGAGACCCCACGAAAAACCTTAGTCGCCTATTTGCTGAGTATAAATGTTTGTTGATAAATCTTTTAGAGACTACGCGACAAACATTGGCTTTTGGTTTTAATTTAGAGATTACACGACAAACAAATATCTCCAAGTCGTGAGCAGTTTTACCTTTAAGCTTTTTGATTTAGAGACTTTGCGACCACCATTTGTTTTGTTCATCTTTGCATCTGACGTCTCCACTAAGTCGCTGATTACTTTTTAATACTTTTATATCAATTCAGAGACTACACGACCACAAAGCACTTTATAACCTTAGTCTCTTAATTTCCATATGACCTTTTCCTTTTGGAGACTATGCGACAAACCTGTTAATCCTTTCACCTTTGAAAACATGTCTCCTTCCATTTCTTGTGTCGGAATCACTGCATAAAAATTGACTTAGCATCTTAATCTAGCGACCATCCAACTGTGTCATATCTCTAACTACATACGGTTAGTCATGAAGTCTCGGCATCTTTCACTTAACTGTTAAAACATTTGGAGACTACGTGACATGAACTTTATGCTACTTACTTATTCACAAGCCAATTCAGAGACCACGCGACTGAAGCAATTTCCAAGTCTCATAATATTTTACTCACTGCTGGCCTCTTCATGCAAAACCATGACTCATCTATGGGCCCATTCACTAATTGCTAACATGTTTCTTTATTTGGAGACTTTGCAACTGAAGGGCTCCGCCAAGTCTCATAAAACAAAAGGAATATTCCATTTCATCGATAGAGATGCTGACAATAGTTAATCACCAAGTCTTGAAACAAAAAGGAATATGCTTTTAAGATCATGCGACAAGGTGACTATGGCTTAAAAAACATGACTTAAGTTGTTTGAAAAAGGTAGCACCAAAATAGAAGCATGATGAACATTTTTAGGGTTTTTTTTATCATTTTGGCTTAGAACATGACCTAGGGTTTTGAGGTTTTGCATTTTCACATGGATTTTGACCTAAAGACCCTATAAATTTAAACAAGGATATTATAGGGAACTAAAAAAAACTTCTAAATTTAGGAAAGAAAAGAGCATGGATCACAAAATTTGGCAAATAGACCAGAACCAGGAATACAATAGTGGTTCTATTGAGGATTGACTAAACACATTTTATGGCCAAGAACCACAGAATCTCTGGTTGCAGATCTTTCAAAAAATGAAGCAGAGACCTACTAACCTAAAACAAAAGGGAACTATGTACAATATGATACATACTTGCTTGTGCATTACTTTGATCTTCAATTAAAGAAAGGCTTCAAGAATTTCCCATGCACAGGAAACTCAAAATCTTCTTCCTCCATATATTTCAATAAATAAGAATCTTTGCCAAAATTTTCTGAAACCATGAAAGGTCCTAGCCACAAAGACTCAAATTTCTTGTGCTTACCTTTGTCTTCTGCTCTTGCATTCCATTGGAGAACTAGGTCACTTGCCTGGAATTTTCTCTTAGTAGCCCTTTTGTCAAAAAGGTACTTCATCTTCTACTGTAATTTTATGTTTTCTTTCTGACTATTTCTCCTTGCTTCATCCAATTCAATTAGCTGTATCATTCTATCTTGCATATTGTCAGAGACATCTAAATGTTCTTGTTGTATAAATTGCCATATTGGTAAAAGATTGTTAATTAGCAACCTTTCTTGTAGACCATATACCAACTCAAAAGGAGACATACCAGTTTCTTGAGTGTTATCCTATCAGCCCAAAGATCTAATTTCAACTTTGTGTGCCATGTTCTCTTATTTTGTTCTAGAATCCTTTTCAATATCTTCAATATACTCTTATTGCTAGACTCAACTTGTCCATTAGCCTTTGGGTGATATGGGGATGAGTATGATATTGTAATCTCATACCTTTCACAGAATTTTGTCATTTCTTCTGATCTGAAACTCGTGGCATTGTCCATCACTAATTTATTAGGCACACTGAATTTGGTTATAACATTCTCCATGAGAAACTCAGTAACCACCTTGCTTGTTGCTTTCCTTACAGGGATAGCTTCAATCCACTTAGTAAAGTAATCTGTGGCAACCAATATCCAACTATGTCCTCCACTAGAATTCTCCTAAAATTCACCAATAAAGTCAATCCCCCACATAGAAAAAGGAGCCTCAGTACTCACTGGGTTTAGTAACAAAGAACCTAAAATTTTTAGTTTATTGGAAAACCTTTGACATGGTTCACACTTCCTAACATGTATATAAGTATCCTTGAACAAAGTACGCCAACAATACCCTGCCCTTAAAATCTTATGGGTAGTATTTTTAGCAGAAAAGTGACCTCCACATTCTCCTTCATGCATTTCAGTCAAAAATTTCTCAACTTGGTATCTGTTAAGGCATAATAATAGTACACCATTCTTGTCTTTCCAAAACAAACCACCTTGGATTAGAGTGTACCTTTGAGTTTATAGTTTAAGACTCCTTTTCTGATTTTCAGACAAATGATCAGGACACCTAGCATTTTTGAGAAATAATACAATATTAGTATAGTATGGTTGCCTTTCTATCCTAGTAATGGCTTGGTCATGTATTTCTATCTAATTTAGTTGTACTAAATCTAGATTCTCCTCTATCATGAGCCTTGCCAAGACTTGTCCTCTTATTAACTTGGTGATATTGATCTCAAGATTGAATTCTTGAATTCTTGTAATCCACTTACATCTCTTACCAGTTACTTCTGACTGTGTGAGGATATCCTTTACTACTGCATGAGGAACATAGGCCTATACCTTAGCAAAAACCAAGTAGGGCCTGAAATATTTCACAGACTTTACCAATGCATAAGCCTTCTTTTCCATTATTTCATAGTTAAGCTCTATAGCCTGCAAGGACTTACTATAAAAAGCTATGGGATGCTCAAATCCTTGTTCATCCTTTTGAAGCAAAATAGCAGGAATTGTATGGAATGATGCAAATGAAAACAAAGAGAAAGGCTTAATATAATCAGGGGATTTCAAAATGGAGCCTCGTGTGCTGCTTTCTTTATTTTTTCAAATGCCTGTTGAGCTTCTTCATTCCAAACAAACTTGGCATCCTTCTTTAATAATTTTACAATGGGTTTAACAATTTCTGCAAAATTTACTATGAATCTTCAGACAAAGTTAATCTTTCCTAAGAAAGATTGCACACCTTTTAGGTTCTTTGGAGCAATCACATTTTGAATTGCTTCTACTCTCTCAGGGTCTATTCTTACCCCTTCCTTAGACACTATATGTCCAAGCAACTTCCCCTCTTTGACTGCAAAATGACACTTCTTAAGATTTAATGAGACACCATATTCCAATGCTTTGTTAAAAATCTTACCTAAGTGATCACAATGATCAATAGTCCTTTTGGAATATGTAGTTAAGTCATCTTAATAAATAACCATGACTAGATCAATGAATTATTTAAAAGCAACATCCATAGATAAATTATTTAAAAGCAACATCTATAGCCCTCTGAAAAGTTTCCCCTGCATTTATTAATCCAAAAGGCATTCTGATATACACATAGGTTCCCCATGGAGTAGTAAATGTAGTTTTAAACTGCTCTGTCTCTTTAACTAAGACTTGGTTATAACCTGAGAAGCTATCCATCATAGATGGCAACTAACAACTAGTCACCTTGTGTAACATTGTTTCCATATTGGGTAATGAATAGTTATCTTTCAATGAAGCAATATTTAGATTCCTGAAATCCACACAGTCTAATATCACCATTATTTTTTCTAACTGGCACTAAATTTGATACCCAAGTTGAATGTCTCATGGGCTGGATTATCCCAGCATCCTTGAGTTTCATCAACTCTTGCTGCATTTTAGGAGCCAACAAGGGGTTAATAGGCCTTTGTTTTTGCATAAATGGCTTCTTAGTAACTTGATCAGATTTGTTCTTATGTGAGAATCTAAACCTTTTCCAATATAAACTATTTGAGGACTACTTTCAGATCCTAAGTTTATTTCTTCTAAATCCTCAATATTGGCATTGCTTAAGTTTGATGAATCCTTTTGCTGACTTATAAACAATGCTTCAAGCTCCACCAGACCCCTAGGAATCTGATCAGAACTTAATTGGACAACTTTATTTCCAAAGATGTAGTCTTTTTCATCATCCTGTTCTAGTAAGGAACTACAATCTATACTCTGGTTCTCATAATGGTCTAAAAATTGTATGAACCTCAAAATATCTTGATCATCCTAGAATACTTTCCAATTGTATATGTTGTCCAGAATAACTGGTCTTGTTTTGACTTCTAGTATTGACACCCCATGTAAGGTCAAATCATCATTTTTCAAAGCAACATTTGCTAGAAAGTTGCCATAATATTTTTTGACCTTTCTAACCAACTTATATCAAAGGCATCAAACATTTCAAGTTGATCCCAAATAACATATTTTTACATTTTCAATCTGTCATTTTTTACAGCATATTTGGATCTGACTTGTGCTACCACTAACTCAGAACCACCATAAACCTTTAAACATTTTATACCATGTTTGATAGCAATTTCAAGTCCTAAGAATAAAGCCTCATACTCTGCAGTATTGTTTGTACATTGGAAGGCTAACAAAAATGAGTACTTAAAAGTTGTACCTGATGGGGATATCAACAATACTCCTACCCCTAATCATTCTTTAGAGCAAGCACCATCAAATTACATCTTCCACAATCCATCTTCTTGCATGATTAAATTTCTGTTCAAAGGGTCAGCCTTTTGATCTTGACAATAAAGTTCACTTTTTTGTATCCTGAAATTTTCCATATCTATGTCAATGCAACAGTTAACATTAGTGTCTTCAAATTTTTCTATCATGTGGGGATTTCTACTCTCCCTTAAGACCTTAACATTTTCTCCAACAATGTTGAAAGTAGCATATGATAAATCATTTTGTATACTACCTCCCATTGAAGCACTCCATTTTCTTGATAATGACATGCCATAATGCGGTGGTATATCAACCACAAGAACATTCATAGTCATTACTACATCAGGGCATACTACTAGTCTATAAGGCATAGCCTCAATGGTACCAATCATAGGAACCTCTCTAGAATCCATAGCTCTGCATCTCCCATAAGGTGTATCAACTTGTAACCCCATTTCCCTCATGATTTCAACTGGCATAAATGTATTAGAGGCTCCTGAATCAATCATGCAATTCTTGAGCATTTTAGCATTAATTATCAATGAAAGAAAAAATGGGTCAACAACTTTTGGGGAAGAAGTTGCATTCAAGAATATTTGAGGAATTTCAGATGTCAACACCTCAACTTCATTTCCCTTGGTAGTTGACCTCTTGGAAACATCTACTGGACTCTGAACCTTTATTGTGGGTACACTGTTTAATAATGACATTACTTTTTCCTTATGTTCTTTAATCCTCATCATTTCCAGAAATGGAACCTTAACTATCATCTAGGACAAACATTGACCCATATCTATTGGAGTGTATCTCATATCTAAAAAATTTCATTTGTCAAAAGTGACATCATTTTCTTCATTGTGTTCTTTTAGAGCTGACTCTTTTAACTTTTTGTTTTCTATCTTTGAACAAGAACAATTTTTTCTTGTCTTTTCACATCTTCCTCTTGTACAACATTTGGCTCTATTGCTTTTGTAATAATCTTGACCTTATGTTTATTTATATTTTCACTAGGTCCATATTTTTTCTACACATATTTAGTGTCTATTTTATTTTCCCTTATAAAGACACCTAAGGGTTGGCTACCAGCACCACCTACCACCCTATTCCTCAAGTGGTAATTACTTCTAGCCTTATTCACTAACTCTGCAGTGATTCTAGCCTTCTCTTCATCTAACGCTTTTCTGATGAGTGGAACATCTTGATTGTCTTGGGCATGACATCTTATATTATCATCAAGTTCCTCAGTTTCACTATCAGATAAAATCTGTTGATGATGATTGTCCATCCTTCTTTGTGAAATGTAATAATCATGATTTTCCTCTTTATTGTCTGAATCTATATCATGGCATGAATAAGTATTGGTCATACTATGATCACACTATTCACCATCATCATTCCCGTATTCTTCACTCACTCTTAAGTCTAGAGAAAAAATACAAAAATTAGGGTTATGAGGGGCCTCACATGCTTCACACCAAGTATCATCATTGCAAAAATGAACAGAATTCTTGTGAAGAGGGTCTAGAGTTTTTTTGTCTATCTTATCTTTTCTAAGTATAGTAACAAGCTTTCCATCCTTGAACTGAGTCCCATAAGGATGGTTTTGCATCCTATTCCGAGGATTGTACGTAGCATTATAAAAGGGTCTATTTTTCTGGGGAGCTTTATATTCTTTATACTCTGGTTCTTTCAAATTTATCCTACTAAACCTTGAGTCATCCCTCCTATTCAATTTACGAGATACTCTTCTATTCATTTCAATATTGACTGCTATTTTATAAGCATCTGTAAGAGTTCTAGGATTCTTATCTCTAAGAGCATATCTCATTTTAGAATCAAAAGTGTTCAAATAGGTTGCTAAACATACCTCTTCATCCAGCCTTATCTTCTAAAATAATTTGTGCATATCTCTCTAAAATCTTGTATTAAAATCTTTAACTTCCTCATTATAGTTCTTTTTAATATTATTTAACTCATTCAATAAAAATCCTTTATTTGTCTTGTCTCCATATTGATCTTTAAAAAATTCAATCAATTCATCCATAGAGACAAAAAATCTATTAGATAGGTTTCTAAACCATTCTCTTGCATCTTCAACTAAGGACTAAACAAACAATTTCATCAATACATCCTCATGAGTGATATTCAGATCATCAACAAAATCAATGAATTTTCTAATATGTGTTTCACAAGATATAACATTATTACCTGCAAATTTGGGGAGTTTTTCTCCTATGTCACCCACATATTTAGGAAAAGCATTAGGATATCTAGGTATACCAACAAAATTAAATTGTTTGTACCTTTCAGTGTGCAATGGTTTCCTTTGAAAGCTATCATCCTCCTTAGCAGTAGTGGCCCTTGTTTTAGAAGAAGTAAGATTCTCCAGACTAGCATAAGCATATTTTCAGGACTGTTAAAAATCTATCTTTTTCTTCATTTCAATAGTGGCAGCCTCCATTTGAGCCTTCTCCAACATTTTTTCCATAGTTTCTTTTTCAATTCTTAATTTTTCCAAATCAATGTCCAACTTGGACATTTTCTCAGTTAAAGGCTTTTAAAACTTAGGTTCTTGATTCCTATTTTCACTCATCTTTTTCTTTCCTTAATCCTTTTGTGAAATAGGAGCCTTATGAGTGACTGATATTTCTTGGTCCCTCTGAGACTTCTATGTATCTTTTATACTTTGATACATTGATGGCTTTCTTCTGTTCTTATCAACATTCTTAGGATCACTCTTTTTCTTTCTCATTTCTCTTTCTTTCTTCATTTTTTGCACCAAGGCTAGCTATTTTAAAATAAAATTATCTTCATTCGCTAGCATACCAAAAGGAGCATCTTCTGAATCTGAATTAGAAGTACTAGTCTTTTCTCTTTCACTTGAAGTAGAGGTGACTGTGGGTGTTTCCAATACCCTTTCAGTCACTTCTTCATAATCTGAAGTATTTCCATCATGAGACTATTGACTTGATTTTATTTCTCTCCTAAGATTGCCCTCTTTACCTCTTGTAGGGGTCTCATCCATGTTAACTGAATTTTTCTTTTTCCTCCAAGACATCTCCATCCTTGAGGATGATGGAAGTCCACCATATAATACTTTCTCAGTATCTGTTCTCATTCTTGACCTAGTATTCATTATTGAAAGATATTCACTCAATTTGCACTAATCTCAGAGATTTTCCTTTAGAGTCGCCACCCAATAACTTGGGATAAATGAATACTTATCAAATGAGAAATTTGACAACAACCACCGGTATGACTTGTAAAATTTTAATCTTTGAAACACCAGCGACTCATGACTACTTGGACTAGAGATATTATGAAACTTCTGAACCAGACTTTATAATCTCTAATCCCCAGAAAAGTCACCAATTTGTTAGGGTTTTTTCTTGCTAGGCCTCTGAAAGATACTTGAAATCTTAAACAACTTTATGACCCCATGATGTCTCTTGACACTATAACTCAAGCAAGGGAAAAAACACTAATTGATGAGGTTCTTGATAACACTGGGGATACCTATTACCACCTCCTTTTTTGAGATCCACTGACTCAGGAAGGTTTAACCTATGACTGATTACTGTCTTAATAGTATCTTTAGAGTGGATTGAACCTTATGCATTGAATGCTCTATTTTAGATGGACATGTATATAACAACATAGATAACTATGATTATTCTGAGGAAAAGCTTGGCAATCCAAATCAATATCTTAATGATAGTAGATAGCAACATAATCAAGAAATACATTATTCTTTCCTTTCATAACTCTTATGAATCTAGGAGGAATAAACTATTTGATTTTCTCTTTAAGAAATTAACAAACTTCAACTATAACCTTTAGGAATACAATTGATTCTACACAAAATACTCTAAAATGATTGGTTTGAATAATATTTGAATTTTTGGATAATGACTGATAATCAAATCACTTCCTAGACCAGTGCCTGTCCTTTGGGCTATAGAGTCAATAGCTTAAAGTTCACAGAAATACATAAAAACAAAGTACAGTAAGGTTCCTTACAACTTACATACAATTTAGATAAAATGCCTTACAAATTATCCTATCATTTCTATGATATTGTATCAAATCCTTAACTATTGTTATGCTCCCTGAAACCACTTACAAAACTTAGTTCTTTCCTTGAAACAAACTTGCAAGTGATTAGATAACTACCTTATAGCTAAAATGCTTGAAATTGCCTTACAAATTCAAACATAAAAGAGAATACACAACCATTAAAGAGACAACAATAAAGATAGAGTAAAATTGCACAGTATTTTATTGATATGATCCTACTTTAGTACATAAAAAGCTTGAAAGCTTGAAAGACATAGACAGAAGTCTAGAAAATTTGATATTCTATATATTTCATCCTCTTTACAATTACAACTTTGATCCTATATATAGGCCCTTAGCCATCTTGGAATCCTTTATTTTAGGGTGCAACAAGCCTCAGATGGTTTGAGGAACCGAACCCTAAAAAGTATAGAAAAGACAAAAGAACAGAATGAAGAAGCGATGGAAGGACAAAATTAGAGGATGTAGATCTGATATTGTTTGTCCTATCTGGAATCTGGCCCTTTTGTCTAACAATGTTTAGGATAGCTTCTGGTATTTGTAGCAAGACTAAGTGACTACCCTTATAGGCTAACTTACACTTATCTCCATAAATAGCTAACCTCCCTGTGCTCAATGATCAGGCGCCAGGTGTTCTCCTCTAGTCTTCATCAAGAATTTCCTCCTCAATTTTAGGCTTCTTCTTCTTGGGCTAAGTCATCAGGTCCCATGCTATCAACTCATATTTAGTCGTCCATTTAAAGTCCTAAGTGCTTTGTACCTATGCTTTTTTCCTTTCCCACCTACCATTAGTAATGCTCTTAGCATCCATAAAAAAATTATTCATGTCAATTTCAACTCTGAAGGCCTCATCCAAATTAGATCCTAAAATAAATGCCTCATTATTAGGAATTTTATTGTCAAACTCATTCTTCTAGACCTCCAAGGCCTTTATCTGATCATCTTCTCCTCTAAGGGAAGGAACAAATCTATTGAAATATGAAGAAAACATGCTTAATTTAACCTCTACTTGATTTAACTTGCCTTCGAAGAATGATAAGGCCACATTGACCTTTTTAATCTCATCTCCTACTTCTGTCACCACCTCAGGTAAGTCTTGTTTCAAAGGTTGCAAAAAGGAAAGCTTCTCAAATAGTTGCACCCTAGGGGACCAATTAATAGGATAAGGGTTCAATATAGCAAGGTACCCTATTATCTCTGTATATGTAGGGTAGGCAACTTATTATATGCATTGAGGATGAAATCTGTCTTATCCTTCAATATATCAATTCTATGTTGCAAAATGCACATAAATGCATTCAAGGCTACCTCATTTTTCTTTTCTCCTATGTCATCTTTTTCAACCACCAACTCTTACTTTTCTTTCTCCTCAATTTGCAAAGGTGTTTGTGAAGGTACATACACCACTTCAGGCTTTTCTTCTAGTTGCTTTAGCAACTCAGCAATTGCTATATCTTATTGGTGTATCTTGATGGGGCACATTCCCCTGTACTTTTCCAAAGCACTGATTTCTTAAGCCTAGTGTGTCATAATCTAGGCTATCTCTAAATCCCCTATATTCTGCATAGACAACTCAAACAAATAACAATCCTCCAAAATTCTCATCCCAAAATTCTCATCCCGCTTCACCCAACAATCTTCAAATATTAATTCCCCAACTATGTGGTTGGAGGAGTTGCTTTATGGGAAGCAACTTCTCTAACTTCCATAGTTGGTTGGAGGAACAACCAAATAATTTCCCGTAAAGACTTAAACAAAGTTTTTAATAAATTTAATTAAAATGTCTTTTAAATGAAAGCATAACAAGAATAACAAACAAATACCTTTCAAGAAAAACACATAGCACAATAGGAAAACAAGTAGCCTAACTTCTAGGAGGTCTTGAGTTCAACTCCCTCCTAGATAGCTAATTTTACTACAAAGGGCATTTTCCTTTTATTGTTATTTTTACTTCTTATTAATGCATTTATTAAATATACTTTATTTAACTCACTTTATTTACTTAAATAACATACCATTTACACAAATAATGAAAGCATATAATTATTATTATTGTTTATATTAGCAAGGATATATGCGTGTGCACCCACATATACACCTACTTATATAAAATACAAACAATTATAACACAATTATTATACATATTAAACATATTAGTTATAACTCATAACGTAAACTCAGACCAACATCAATTCACGTTTATAACATAAATTGCATTCTACTACCCCAACAAGGATAACTCCCTAAACAAAATTCTAAGTCCAAGGGTAACCTTGAGAGTATCTTGGTTAAATCTCCACACATCAACAATTCGAGGATTTTTAAGGCACGCTCAGACCTATGTAGCCAGGTGGAGATGATGCCTGGTACCTACATCCTACATCACCAATTGATATGCATATACAAATATATAAATATAAACAGACAGTGGCAAACAAGGAGGGAGAGTGCGACATCGTGTGGATCTCTTGTAGGAGTTACTACGACTGCCCCTCCTCATCCTACACTCACATCAACCAGTAAATGTCAAATCATAATAGGGTCAGTAGGGTTAGATCCTAATATAAACATCATAACACAAATCAATGTAAAATTTTTTACTGATAGTTCATTTCTAACCATTCATCATTAAATGCTATTTTAATATTTCCAAATAAACTGTAGTAACCAAATATATATGCTCAAATGGCTCATAAAATGTTAACTAAATAATAATCATAGTCCATCATAAAATCCAAAGTGTATAATAGTCATAGTCCATCATAAAATCCAAAGTGTCAAAGCAAAAGTCATGTCATAGGAAGATGCTAGGGTGGGCATTACATCCTCTCCCCCTAGGATTAGGCTTACTCCTGGAAGCCTACAAATAAGTATGGATATGCAGATCTGAGTCTACTAGCATCCTCCCAAGTAGTAGAGGTATCATCACTAGGGTCCCATTGGACCCTTACCTGCTCTATGCTGCGACCCCTGAGGGTCAAAGTCCACTGCTGGAGTATACGTACTGGCTCCAAAGCTAGCTACCTGTCCTCTACCTGTAAAGTGTTCCAATCCAAAACATGAGTCAAATCAGGAATATACTGTCTAAGTAAGGATATGTGAAACACATCATGCACACATGCAAGGCTGGGCAGTAGGGTGAGTCGGTAAGAAACTAGTCCTATCCTCTCAAGGATCTCAAATGGACCTACTTAATCTTGGTGCCAACTTAGAACCTTTTCCATAACGGATTGGGCTCTTACGTGGGCGGACTCTCAAAAACACCTTATCTCCAATAGATAACTGTCTATCAATTCTATGAGCGTCAGCATACTTCTTCTGCCTATCCTGAGCTGTCAAAAGATGTTCTCTGATCCTCTGAACCTGCTGCTCCATATCTTGTAACATCTCAGGGCCAAGTAATACTCTGTGTTCTAAGCGATCCCAACTCAGAGGGGTGCGACAAGGATGACCATAAAGAGCCTAAAATGGTGACATCTGCAAAGAACTGTGATAGCCATTATTGTAAGAAAACTCCACTATGTATAAGTAATCTTCCCAATGAGTTTGTCTATCCATCACATACATCCTAAGCATGTCTTCAAGAACCTGATTAACTCACTCTGTCTGACCATCGGTCTCTGGGTGGTATGCAGAACTAAAATTTAGCTGAGTCCCTAAAGCATGCTGCAAAGAGGTCCAAAAATCTGAAGTGAATATTGGATCTCTATCAGAGATAACCTTTCTAGGAACACCATGTAATCTAACTATATCCTTCATGAAGACTTTGGCTACTGAGGTAGCAGTATAGGATGACTGCATAGGAGAGAAATGTGCTACCTTGGTTAACTTATCCACTGTGACCATGATAGCATCATGTCTCTGATACATGACTAGTAGTCCCACAATAAAATCCATAGATATCGTATCCCATTTCCATTCGAGAATCAAATGTGGTTGAAGGAGGCCTGCTGGGTGATGATGCTTGGCCTTGACCCTCTGACATTCCAGACACCTAGCCACAAAATCAACTATATCCCTCTTCATGCCCAACCAAAAATATAGTTGTCTTAGATCTGAATACATCTTCTTAACACCTGGATGAGCTGAATAGGGAGCACGGTGTTCTTCCACCATGGTGACTCTCCGAAGATCGCCTGAAAGTGGCACGTAAATTATGCCTTGATGTCTCAATAGTCCATCTGACTCTAAGGAATACCTTGAGAACCTTCCTTCTAAGGTCATTCCTGTCTCAATTTCAGCCTTAGCTTCTAGATACAAGGTATCTGAAGAAATTTCTTGCAAGATCTGACCTCTCAAATCAATCGAAAGTGAGAGCATGGATATCTCATGTCTCCTTCTGCTTAACACATTTGCCACCACATTTTCCTTACCTTGGATATATCTGACCTCAAAATCATACTCACACAGGAACTCCATCCATCAGCATTGCTTGGCATTGAGATTAGGTTGAGTAAATATGTATTGAAGGCTTCGATGATCGCTGTGTAACTCAAACCGATGTCCCAATAAGAAGTGTCTCCATTGATTCAGGGCATGAACTATAGCTGCTAACTCCAAATCATGGGTGGGATAGTTAAGCTCATGGTCCTTAAGATTTCTAGACTCATAGGAAATAAATCTTCCCTCTTGCATCAAAATGACCCCTATGCCTTCCAAGAAGGCATCAGTACAAACCAGAAAATTTTCAGCGGGGTCAGGAACCGCCAAAATTGGGGCACTAGTCAACTTATCCTTTAGGATTTGAAAAGATTCTAAACATTTCTCAGTCCAAATGAACTTCTTCCCTTTCCTTTGCAAGGAAGTGATGGGATGAGCTATTCTGGAGA
>MU224333.1:1294645-1314069 GCA_018584345.1 Thuja plicata | reverse complement strand
GGGCACTAGTCAACTTATCCTTTAGGATTTGAAAAGATTCTAAACATTTCTCAGTCCAAATGAACTTCTTCCCTTTCCTTTGCAAGGAAGTGATGGGATGAGCTATTCTGGAGAATCCTTGGACAAAGCATCTATAGTATCCGGCTAAACCCATGAAACTACAAACCTCTGAGACGTTGGTGGGGGTTGGCCATTCAACTATAGCTTGTATCTTGGCAAGATCAACTGCTATACCTTCTCCTGAGATAACATGACCAAGATACTTAACTTCAGTTTGAAAGAAATCACACTTTTCCAAGTTTGCAAATAACTGATTCTCTCAAAGGCATTGTAGCACTTGTCAAAGATGTTTCTCATGTTCTTCCACTGTCTTAGAATACACCAAAATATCATCTAGGAAAATTATGACAAATTTATCCAAGAAGGTCCTGAATACCCCATTCATAAGACTCATGAATACTGATGGTGCATTTGTGAGACCAAAAGGTACTATGGTAAATTCATAGTGTCCATACCAAGTATGAAAAGTTGTTTGGTGAATGTCGGCTTCATGAATCCTTAACTGATGATAACCTGACTTCAGATCAATCTTGGAAAAAACCTTGGCTCCTTTCATCTGATCAAATAGGTCATCAATTCTTGGCAAAGGGTACCGATTATTAATGGTTACTTTGTTGAGTTGACGATAGTCAATACACAACCGTAGTGAGCCATCCTTCTTTTTAACAAAGATAACTGGAGCTCCCCAAGGTGACACACTTGGTCTGATAAAGCCTTTTTCTAAGAGTTATTCTAATTGAACTTTTAATTCACTCAACTCTTGAGTGGTCATGCGGTAGGGAGCTTTAGAGATAGGCTCAGCTCCTGGCACCAGTTCTATGCAAAAATCAATATCCCATTTGGGAGGCATTCCCAGAATCTTAGTTGGATATACATCTGCAAACTCCTGAAGCAAAGGGTGCTTGAGTATAATTTCTCTATCTTTCTTTTCCGTCAAATCATTAACTGAGACTGAAAAAATTTGGCATCCTTTCCTCATGCATTTCTTAAGTTGCATAGCCAATATCATCTAGAGTGAAATAGGTCGTTGAATTTCCAAAATTATGTTGTGCTTACTTAAATCATCCAAGCAATGAATGAGCCTTTTTCTGCAATCTATCTTAGCTTGATGAGCTGTCAACCAATCCATTCCTAGGACAACTCCATATGATCCAAGAGGAATAACTCAAAGATCAACATTGGTAGAAAAAGGTCCTAATCCTAGTTTTCAACCTTGAACACCCAAATCTGTGGTCATTTTAGCCCCTGAGGCTAGCTCTACCTGCCACTTAACTCCTTGCCCTACTACCACTAGCCCGCACTTTTCTATCAAAGAAGAAGATATGAAGGAGTCAGTTTCTCCTGAGTCAAAGAGAATAGAAATAGTTTCACCCTTTAACAAAATTGAAGTTTCTATGACAGTGTTCTTGTGATCAGCTTGTCTGTGTTCCACTGCCGTGAACATCCTATGAGACCGACCAGCATCTCCTACTGTTGGTTCTGAAACTGCTTGATTCTGATTAGTGAGATTCGTGCGTTGAGGGCAATGAGCTACAATATGTCCTTGTTGTCCACAAGAGTAACACCCAGTATTTCTTCCCAAGTTCTTTGTAGGAGGTGCGTTGGATTGTTGATAACCTCCTCTATTGAAATTTTGAGAATTCTAGGATTGTGGAGGAGGAAACCTTTTTTGTGCTCGGAAGTTGTCACGGTTTTGAGGTTGTTGAAACTTTCCATTATTTTTTTTATTATTTTGAAACTTCTTCTTAGGGAAGTTTTGCCCACTTTTGAAAGATGACTATTGGTTCTTAGAGTTGGAATTTCCTTGATCAAAGTTCCCCTTAGAACCTAATCCAGCATTGAATGTTTGGCCACTAGCATAGCCACCTCTTCCTTTGATCTTTCTTTCAACAAGGTATGCCTTATTGATGGCCTCTCGGAGATCCTGGGGTTCTAAGACTGCTACCTCTCTAGATATTCGGTCATTCAGACCTCTGATGAAGTGTTGGACAAGTATGGGTACATCATCTCTAAAGCCTGAGAAAGGCTTAAGTTTATAGAAATTTCTTTCATACTCTTCCACTGACATGTTGGCTTGCTTGAGGTGGTGGAATTATTCTACCCTTCCGTGCCTCCACTGATCAGACATGAACCGATCCTTAAAGCTTTCTAGGAACAATTCCCATGAAATAGTGTTGATGATGACTTGAAGCTTGTCTTCTTCCATACGCCACCATGTAGATGCAAACTTCCTCAGATTCATAATGGCACATCTTGCCTTGACGTTGCTACTAAAAGGGTGCATAGAAAAACACCTCTCAAGGTCAAACAACTAGGTTTATGTTGTAGCTCCCCCTTCATTGCCATAGAAGAGGGGTATGTTGACTTTGATCAATTCCCTCATATGAGAAGTATCCCTATCTTCAGATTCTTGCCTAACTTGCCTTCTCTTAGGGCTTCTCTCTCTTTCCCTATCTTGATGTTCAGCTTGGTTTCCTTCTTCAAAATTGACTCTATTTTCAAGGTTGTCGAGTCTATGCAGAATTTGTTACATAAGTTGTCTAAGTTGGGCTCCTTTTGAGTCATTACTCTGACTCTCATTCCTATGGTTATCTTGATTTTGTTCTCCTTCACATTCCCCATGGGAACTCTCTGGACGAGATCTAGAGGAAGACTGCTAAGTTCTGTCCCTAGCTCTTCCGTGGGTAACGAGAGGCGTCCTGGGAGAGTGGTGCAATATTAGTTTTATGTGTATGTTTAAAAGTAGCATTCAATGTGTTGAAAAGTTTTGAGTTTCAAATGTAACTAGACCCTGAGCTCCCAGTGTAGAAACCAGGGCTCTGATACCAAATATATATGCTCAAATGGATCATAAAATGTTAACTAAATAATAATCATAGTCCATCATAAAATCCAAAGTGTATAATAGTCATGGTCCATCATAAAATCCAAAGTGTCAAAGAAAAATTCATGTCATAGGAAGATGCAAGGGTGGGCATTACAATGAAACCATCATCACTTAGGAATTGTTTCTGATGTAGTAATCTCTCATCAATACAAGACATGAGAGGAAACTCAATTTTTTCCTCTACATCTAATTGTTGCTTCTTCCCTTGCCTAATCAATTTTCTTAGGTTATGAGCATATAACCTACTTCCAGGAACCAAGGCACTTACTTTATCCTTTTTCTTTTCTTGTTTAACAATTGAAGGCTGGCCTATGTCCACCTTTTTCCTTTTGGCTAAGGGCTCCTTTACATCATCTGGCTGGGAGACCTCTATTAGGTTAATGATATGGCCCTCTTATCCCTACAACTGTGGTACCTCTACAACATATTGTTGAGGCTAATCATATCGAGGTGGACAGGAATAGTCACCATGACCATCACTTTCATATTCTGACTCTAAATGTTCAAGCTCCTGGGGTCCTTTCTTATCTAGAACATTGTCAAGTTGCTCACAAAGCACATAGAAATTATCAATCATGGCTTTGATTCTATCAAAGTAGGGAAAATCAGGATAGAAGCCTCCAAAAGCCAATCCATTTCTCCTTATTTGTGTTTGTAGCTTCAGTAATTCCTGGATCCTCTACCTTCTTGTCCTAATTTCATCTTCATCAAGAAGATTTCTTGTTGCATCCTCGTCAATACACTCACAATGGACATTTGTATTAGGGATTGTGGGTGTATACAACCTTCAGGATCAATGTATCTCTATGAAGCTACCCCCATTCTACAACTCTCCAACCACTGGCTAACTGTATCAATGGCACCTTTGCCAATAGTGAAATTGAAAATTCTGAATTGCCTAGGGGTTAGGGTCCCTTTCCTGTGAGGTGCAAAATGCTCATTATCTGTCAATAAAAGTTACCAGATGAACTCCATGGAAGCAACTCTTGATGGCACATGGTAGGGAAAGATATGTGCTGGATGTACACATCTATATACTCTGATTATGGTAAAATTCTCCTTAAGGAAGAAATCTCCCCAGTTATGATCTCCCTTCCACTTGTCTAAATAATCACAAGGCCTCAGTAGTTGGAGCACCTTGATTTGGAGTCTTGTCTTGTTGATGCCCATACTCTGCATTATTGGATATACAACCCAATTCTCAAAAGCACAGTAATCACAATTCTTGGATGTATAATTCCAAATCCTAACCCAAAATTTAATGGGATTAGGCTTATCCTTAAAAATCCTTTCAGGATCCAAATTGTTCACATCCATGATCCCGAAGTTGAAATATAAAAGCAAGTGCATAAGGATGGAATAATGAAAGAACCTAGGTTCCTTCTCCTTGGGATTCTTCATCTTCTTCTGTGTTTCCACAAAACCTTCATGCATCTCATCAATGATGTATTGTATGTAGTCATAACTGGTGCTAGAATGCACCTCTTATATGTCCAGAACCATCATTAGAATCCCAGCATTAATCTTCTCAGCTCCTCCATCTCTCGCTTACACTCTACATAGGGCATAGGCAATATATTTGATATAGAAATGTATGTCCTTGAAGAAATAAGGTGTTGTCCTGGGTATAGGGGTAAGATGATTCCTAACCTCCTTATGCATTTGTTTCTGTAATTATTCCCTAGCAATTCCAGGCTTTAACCTATATCTCTCCTCTTGGTTTGTAAGATTGATTTTTGTGGACATGGTACTATACAAGCCAAAAGCTTGCATGAATGAGTTTCTGTTTAGGATAAGCAGGGCAGTGCCATCATTTTTCTTAATTGTCTTGGATAAGACATCATAGTGACTGGAAAGACCTAAGAACAAGTCTACATCTATATAGATGGCAAGGACAATTAACCTAGCCAGACCACAGGTCCAAGGTTTGACAGTAGAATGGCTTTATCAGAATTGTTATAAAATTAGTTGAAAAGAGAAAAACTTGTTGTTCCCAGAGTGTTAGCATCCTTGATTTCATAGTAATCATCAGTAAGCACATTTGCATTTGCTATTTTTTTTTGTGAAGAACCCGACAACAATTTGAGGAATTCATCAGAATAATTCCTTTTTCCTTTGGTATCATCCTCTATCTCGTCGCTCCTCCCACTGGTAGAAGCTACACTAACTACTTTACTCATGTTTGGTTTATCTCAATCCTCTTTTCTTTACTGATATTGAAACAAATCTTCTCCCAACACTCACTTCTCTTCTCTGTGCATTGGTGCCAATAATTCGAAACTTGAAAATCAACTAAATACTCTACAACTTAGCCAATTTTTTCTCTCAATTCAGAAAACCTAGCACTTCTTCACTCTATAACTCTGAATTCAAGATAAGTTAAAAATGAGCCTTCAATCAACTCTTTATGATAACTATTTCAAGTACATGGCTCATCATTTGAAAAATCATCAATTCTGTCTTCAATTCAACGTGCTGTGAAATTGATTGAAAACCTAGCCGTAGTTCATGAGTGTGATAGGAAATCAAATTCATATATGTGTATCTTCAGAAAAAATTTATAAAATTTGAAGATGATGACATGTCTCAATGTGATTGGCTCTCTGTCATACATCTTAGCTACCCTTTTTATTCATCAATCAATATTCTAGATTTTCATTGGACACCGAATGATTCATGTTGTCATGTTAGCAACTACCGCCTTTTCTAAAAATTCATATTGAGAGACTACGTGATTGTGTAATATCTCCTTGTCACTGACACAACTTCATAACTCTCAATTCTTCTGGAGACCAAGCGACTATGTTACTTTCTTTTCCTGGCTAACTATTGTTTATTTCTGGCGATCACGCGACTAAAGAAATCAAAGTCACTGGATGTAAAACTTAACTCATAGTTTATTTGGAGACTCCACGACTGACAGTTACCTTTATCTCTCACAGTTCTCTCCAAGTCACTGAATGTTACTTCTTCTTTATGAGACCCCTCAATAAACCCTAGTCACCTATTCACTGAGTATAAATGTTTGTTGACAAATCTTTTGGAGACTACACAACAAACATTGGCTTTTGGTTTTAATTTAGATACTACATGACAAACAACTATCTCCAAGTTGTGAACACTTTTACCTTTAAGATTTTTGATTTAGAGACTTCGCGACCACCATTTGTTCTATTCATCTTTGCATCTGACAGCTCCACTAAGTCGTTGGTTAGTTTTTCATACCTTTATATCAATTCAGAGACTACACGACAACAAAGCACTTTATAACCTTAGTCTCTTAATCGCTAGATGACCTTTTCCTTTGGGAGACTACGAGACAAACCTGTTAATCCTTTCACCTTTGGACACGTGTCTCCTTCCATTATATGTCTTTGAATTGCTGCATAAAAATTGACTTAGCATCTTAATCTATCGACCATCCGACTATGTCATATCTCTGACTGCATGCGGTTAGTCACGAAGTCTCAACATCTTTCACTTAACTGTTAAAACATTTGGAGACTACACGACATGAAATTTATGCTACTTACTTATCGGCAAGCCAATTTAGAGACCACACAACTGAAGCAATCGCTAAGTCTCATAATATTTTACTCACTACTGGCCTCTTCATGTGACACCATGACTCATCTGTGGGCCCATTCACTAATTGCTGACATGTTTCTTTATTTGGAGACTTTGTGATTGAAGGGCTCCACCAAGTCTCATAAAATAAAAGGAATATTCCATTTCACTGAGACACATCCCGATAATAGTTAATCACCAAGTCTCGAAACAAAAAGGAATATGCTTTTAAGATCACGCGACAAGGCGACTATGGCTTAAAACACATGACTTAAGTTTTTTGAAAAAGGTAACACCAAAATAGAATCATGATGAACATTTTTAGGGTTTTTTCTCATTTTGGCTTAGAATAGGACCTAGGGTTTTGAGGTTTTGTGTTTTCACATGGATTTTGACCTGAAGACCCTATAAATTTCAATAAGGATATTACAAGGAACAGAAAAAAAACTTCTGACTTTAGGAAAGAAAAGAGCATGGATCACAAAAATTGGCAAACAAACCAGAACCAAGAATACAACCAACAAAGATCAAAAATAAAAAAATAATGGAAAAGAAGAAAATCAGAAAAAGGAGAAAATTGAGCATGAAGAAAGTAAAAACATTTAAAAATCAAAAAATTGTTGTCTTGTTTAAAACCTAGCAAATAGGTGCTTTGATGATATAAAAAAAATGAAAAAAAGAAAAAAATTTAAAAAAATTGAAAAAGAGAAAAAGTGCCTTGGTGAAAACCTAGCAATAGGTGCCTTAGTAGAAAAAAAAAGAAAAAAAGATAAAAAAGAGAAATAAACCCAAAAGGTGAAAACCTAGAAATAGGTGCCTTTTGTTACCTTAAGTCTTTCCTAGTTCCATTTGTACATATTTCCTTTTCACCATCTCATTTGTACATATCCTCATTGCATCCATCATTTGTGCATAGTCATAATAAAGTCTCTTAGCTGCATGGTCAACTTTAGGTTTCATTTGCCCAAGATTTACACATGATTTGACTTATCACTTGGGGGAAAATCATTGGTTTTCATACAAACATATTCAGAAGTGCTATATCTTAGTCACAATGACATAAGTAGATTTTTAGAACTTCAGAGGAGAGATATTTTGGAACCTTTGATGGATATCATTGTTCAACCTAAACAGTTTGATCACATAACTTGATCCTTGAACTTCATTGAATTATTTTATAAGGATTAAAAATTGACAATACCCTAAATGATTAGAATGTTTGGAATTCTTTTTGAAAATCTTGATACATTGCAAAAAACATTAAATTTTTGATGATTTTCATTGACCTTTTCAAGTCATGTTCTTTTTAGCTAATCGATGATTTTTTGACTAGATTGGCGATGATGAAGACATGATGTTTTTTATTGAATTTTGTGTGACTATTTTGAGGAAGATCCACTAACTTGTGTGAATTCGTCTAACAACATGGTCATCAAAGAACCATCAAGGACATTCATATAGGAAGGAGGGTTAACCTTTGTTTGTTTACACAAAAGGATACCTTGGCTATTTAGATCTTCCATATCATAATACGAAAATCCACTTGCAACATTGAATCCGATAAAACCAGTATTCATACTCCCATAGTTGGTCATTCAACAAGTGAGGGTTGTATTAGTTTCCTAAAGAGGTTACAAAATGAGATGAAATTCATATTCATATTCTTATAGCCGCAGTGGCACCAATAAGGATTGTATCGACTCCTAGTTTCACAATGCTCAATGATGAAAATATATCTCTTTTGCATTTCTTTCACAAAAAAATCAATGACAGTTAGTTGCATTGCATTGGATTTTCATGTTAGATTAATTGCATTATTTAGAGGGATTTTCCAATTTCAAAGGGGGTTAATCATTTTTGAAGTTCAATCAATTCAGTGGTTTCAAATCAATAATGTGAGATTATATTTTGCATCCATTCATTCATTAATCATTATTCATTATCTTTATACATCACAATAAAAGCAGAGAAAAGAAGCATTAAATCATTATTCATTTTCATCCTTAAGATTGCATTTCATCAATAAAGTTGCATACATCAAAATCCAAAAAGCTAGTTGCATTTATTTTATTATTACATTGGATAAACCATATCATCCTGATAAGATAAAAAACATGTAGAAGTAGTGGCATAAATCATTTGCATCCATTTATCTATGTCATAATATAAGACATTACATCTATAGAAAAATAAAAAGTAAATGCATCATAGAAATCATGTCAATTTGCATATAATGAAATCTCACATGAATATCATAAAAACATCAATGGGGAATCAAAGAGTCATCATAAATAAATTTCCAGCATAAAAGAGTATAACAAATTTGTATATCAAGATACATCGACAAAATGATCCATAATCAAAGTCCTGATCAATACCATACAAATGATACATCAATGCAATATCAGGTGATCAAATCTCAAATCTGTATCAAGACCCAATAGGGGCACCTGATCCATCACTAGTAGCAACACTTGATCCATCACCTGTACATATACACATGTTCCATCTGGATCCTTGTCACCTGATCTATCCTATGTAGTCGGTGGTGTCTGACTCATACTAGAAACATTTGGAAACCATGCCATCATAGTTAGAAACTGTTGTAGCATAGTGGTCACCTAATCCATCCAACTAGTCATAGCAGTCATCCCTACCTACAAATTCCTCACATCCTGTACTAGAACATCTACAACTGGAGGAATCTGAGGAGCTTGAGGTGCCTGTGGATCAAGAGGTACCTGTGGGGAAACATGAACCTATGATGCAATAACCTAAGGATCTACTTGAGGAGACACATGTCTCTATGGAGATGTTGGTCTCTAAGGAGGAACTTGACCATGTAAAGGAACCTATAAGGGAAATTTTCTAGCCAAATGCATTCATATATGTCTCTTCCTACCCCAATCTATAGCTGGTCTATGATGTGTCTGTCTCTGCAAAGGTACCTATACCTATCTTTGTCTAGGCTAACAAAATCCACCACCTTGAGCTCTTACATGACCACCCCTCATGCAAGGTCTCATAGCTCTCTATACCAGAGGATCTCTATCTTCATTCTCTCCTCCTACCAACACCACCACCAACACAACCATCTCCACCGTCGTCATCAGAGGCCTCATCTGCATCTGGGATAGGCTCTGTAAGATCTGTAAATCTAGTAAACCTATGACAAGAGAACCACTCTCAGTACTCCGTAGACATCCCCATATCAGCGACATGCTCCAACATCTCCCATCTGACATATCCCAACCAATCAATATCTGCACATGCAAACTGATAATCTACCTTTGCTCCCCACATAGATCACTCTTCCTGAAATTGAGCATATAAATCCATACCCTGAGGCATGTCCTGCACTCGGTCATACTGCCTAGAAACTCTCTTGTGTGTGAATAAAGTACACCTTCATGAAATTGATTTATTTAACTATAATTCTATGGAAGAATAATGGAAATTTAAACTAAGAATTGCAATTAAATCAATAAACATCCCATGGATCTCTATCTAATCTTTGTTAATAGAACTCTCAACCTTAATCTCTAACAGTGACAATCCTACAATAAGAAATTGATGATAGTAAATGCCTAATCTAGCTCAATTATCTCAAAATTGCTATGATATATAATCTAAATCCTCGTAAAATTATCTTAATTCTTTCAATTTTCTATGAAATCTCTCAATATTGCTTAGGATACTATTAAATTGACAAGAGGTTTGATGCTTTGCATTTGAATTTTTCTAGGATCCTTATGCTCTCAAAATGGCTTCTATTTATAGGATTTTCCCAAGTGTAGGGGGTGGAGTTACTTGATCATAGTTAAGCCATGGTTGAGTGAGAGGCTTTCAAATAGTTTCAAATGGGGGGATGATGAAGGGGACTCCCCTTAATACCACAAGTACACGATAGAAACAAAGAGAAACAACACAAATTTGCAAGAACATAAAATTGGCTTCTTATTGGCTCCACAAATGTGGAATTACAAACTTCAGAATTACAATATCAAAAGCCACATGGGAAACCCTTACAATAATCTATAGGACAAAGCCTCAAATAACCACCCAGAACTGCCCTAGAAAACACCACAGGCCTTCCTTAAATAGGCAATTTTCCACCGCTCGAGATGGTTCCAGAAATCTAGCCATTAAGACCGACTACCCTTAGCATTTAATTATTTTTCACTTTTATTACAAAAGGGTCAGCTTTAAATATTTACAAAACATGAGATTAGGTAGCCCAACTTCTAGAAGCCATAACTTTTGAACCGTAGCTTCGATTGGCTATTATAACCACTTTCTGGAAAGGGGAGATCACAATCTACAGTGCCTAAATTGCAAAGCACCAATCAGCCGGGGGTTCAACCTCAATTCAGAGCCTCTAAGGTCCTGAAAATTGAGCTCAAAGGTTTTGCACCCTAAAATCTCAACAGTAAATGCTTAATAACTTTTCCAATACAGATGATCTGGCAATGAAATTCAACTGGCATTCTTATATGACTAAGATGAACCTTCACCTGGAAAATTAGAACATTCTGAGTTCAAATGACCAACTTACTAAAAATAGTAAATTTTCAAAAATAGCAGCTTTGTACAAAATAGCCCTTATTGAATAGAAAAAACATATTTTTGGGTGATGCAAGATTGCCCTTACACCCAGGATGCTCCTGCATTAGGGGACAATTTAATTGATTGTCTCAAAGGCTGAGACAAAGGGACAAAGTTGAGTGATTTAGATTCAAACTTGAAAATGAGTGATTGAGATTCAAATTTAGGAGTGATCCATGTGATTTATGTTCTCAATTCCCATTGGTTTCTCAAATGCATGTTGAAAGATATTAGGATTATTTAATTCTATCAATTAATTAAATTAGCCATGTAGGGATGAATAGGTTCAATTTGGTTTTTGATTTAAACTATACAATTAATTGATTAAAATCAATTATATAATTTTGATTGATCCTTTTAGGCTTATATTTGATTATTTAATGTCATGGTTAATTAATCCTTTGATTTAACTTTATTTTGTCCACTTTGATTGATAAATGTCCATTTGATTTGATTTTGATCCATTTTGATGTAATTTGATGAGATTATGAGCAATTCAATAAAAAAATGCAGATTTGGTTGATTAGAGAACACCTAGTCAATTTTAGGTGTCTACAAATGCCCCTCTTTGAATTGATGTGTGAAGCACATTGATTCAAATAAAACTTGATGTCTTGATTATTGATTCAATGTTGATTGATTGATGCAAAACCTGATGCAAAAATGATAACCTGATGTGAAACTGTGATGTGATGCCCTAATTTGATAGACGCAGAACCTGATATGAAGCTGATGTGAAATGCCCCACTAATAAAATTTTGAATTTTTACTACCCCAGATTTGATGCAGAACCCTGATTTGATGATATGATGATGCCCCCTCAGAAATGAAAATATTTTGATGTCAAGATGCAAAAAATGATGACACTGATGTAAAAATAAGATCCAAGATGATTTCATTTCTAAAAACATTGATGATGATGATGATAAGCACAACATGCCCCAGTTTGCAAAAAATGTAGATTTAGGTCTCACAGGGTCAAAAATCCCTCCAACATTAGGTCAAATAGCTTAAATAGGTTGAAAACCTCAAATTTACTATTCATTTTCACTTTTTACTATTGAGATTTTGCTCTGGTCCTAGTGAGATTGATAGCTATGGTGGTCTCCATTAATGAGCTTTGGTTTGAGAGAGGTTTTCGGTATCAGAGACCATTGGATTACGAACCTTTGGTAAGTGGTTTTGACCTTCCTAGTGCATTTGTTGCATGTTTTTGATAGCATTTATGACAATTTTTTATGCTTTCTAGATTAGTTTCTGCAAAATGCTGCCTAAGAACTTTTAAATGCCACCTAGGGTAGTGAAACACCACCTGCACACTAGAAAATGTTGTGGAGTAGTAAAACCACACCTAGTAATTAGGTCAAAAATGAAAAATAATGTATAAAACACCGCTTAGAAAACCTTACTACAAAATCAGGTTTTTAATGTCGCACAGGTTTGTGAAATGCCATGTATACTGTGAAGTAATACGTACCATGCTTTAAATCACATGTATGATGTTTGAAATGACGCGTGGTGCTTGAAATGACACGTACACTTAGCCAAGTGATGCCTGCTACAAATTTAATTGAAAACATGAGTTTAAGATGAACAAACTGCTTTTGAGTGATTCTTTGGATTACTAGATTGATTTCCAATATGGATAGATCTGTTTCCATGATGCTACTAAGTGTTTAGGATGTTAGGATAATCATATAAATGGATGTTTTATGTGTCAATCAAATTGCATAGAAAAAATGATGTGTTTCTCCTTTCTCAAGATCTAAAGGTTATGAACAATAGGTTGATGCATGCAAAATAGAGAAAGGATAGATTTGATTTGGTTGATTGATGTAAAATAATCCATTGATATAAAGATTCTAATATAATTCACTTTGTTTGCAAAATGTAGGCACATTTTCATAATTTGTATGTATGGAATGTAACGCATTGGATTTTTGATTTAGTTGATGAGAAGACGGAACCGAAGAGATAGATAGTTGAGCATTGTGGGTTAGGGTTCCTTCTTGATCTTCAACTGAACCAAGGTCTTCTTACAACCATGGCAGAGTGGCAGAAATCTAACCATAATACCTTCCATCTACCCCTCGACGAGATGATGATCATGCCTGAGGATGCATATAGATTATTGAGGATTCAGACCCATGGTGAGAGAGTTTACTATGATCAAGTTTATGATGGGAGTGCATGTAGATGAGTGTTTAGAGATGACACTATTAATGATGAAATTATCATGTGGGCACAGTTTTATTTCTTTCCTACTTTTCCAATGATATTGGGTGCAGTCATCAGTGGGTTACTTCTACCAGATTGACGAGGTCATGGATTTTTCGTCGGATGGGGCTGCATTCTGGAGGACTTGATCGCTAATCCTTGGAGATTAGATTAGGGATTCTATGTATTAGCATAGTTGTATCATGATTTGCATGACGTTGTGTACAAGGCTAGCATAGCTATTTAAATAGGTGTAGTTATATTGCAGTTATGGACCTGGGAGCATATCCCGATTACGATATTGATTGCTGCTCAAGTTCAAGGCTGAGGATGGCCTTATGCCTTTTTGTATGATGGGATGGTTGTCTAGCATCATCTAGGCAAGATTGAATATTGGAAGAGGACCATTGATGATATCAACCAGGTCATGTAGAGACCTTATCTGGGCTATGAGGGATGGTGGGAGGATGATGATGATCTCCCTTACATGTTTTCACCATGGTGGATGATTGGATGATCACCACTTATTAATGAGAGGTTCTACTTCAGGAGAGTTTCACAGCAGTATGGTAGAGTACAAGACATGCCATAGGATATGAATTTATATGCTCAAGTCCAGGCTGAGAGATCAATGTGGGGTGCACAGGTATATTATCAGTTTCATGTACAAATATCAATCGATTGATTCATATCATATGGGATATGTTAGATCACATTGCTAATGTAGGTATGTCTGCTAAGTATCAAGAGTGGTTTCTACATCACCGATTTATGAGATTCACAAATATAGCTGAGCCTATCTTAGATGGAGATGAGACCTCAGATGATGATGATGGAGATGGGGGTGATGAAGGTGGTGGTGGAAGGAGGAGAGTACAAAGATAGAGAGCTCCTTGGGTACAAAGAGCTATGGGACCTCAGATGCAGGGTGGTCATATTAGAGCTCGAGGTGGTGGTTTTGGGTAGCCTAGGCAGAGACAGGCACAGGTACCTCTACCAAGATAGGCACAACATAGACCAACGGTAGTTTGGGGCAAATAGAGACATCGATGAATACATGTGGTTAGATAGGTTCCCTTACAGGTTCCTCTACAGGGTCAGGGTCCTCCTTAGAGACCAACATCTCCATAGAGATGGGTGCCTCCATAGGTTGATCCACAGGTTGTTACATCATAGGTGCATGTTTCCCCACAGGAACCACAGGCTCCTCAAGTTCATGTAGTTGTAGTTGTTCTAGGATAGGATGTGAGGACATTGCAGGTTGGGATGACTGCTATGACATGTCAGATAGACCAGGTTACCACTATATTACAATAATTTATGACGATGATGGCGCAGTTGCCACAGGTTGCTAGTACTAGTCAAGCACCACCGACTACTCAGGATAGGTCAAGTGATAGGGATCTAGATGGCACGTGGGGTACATTTTTAGGTTCAATTACTACTACTGGTGATGGATCAGGTTCCCCTGCTGGGTCTTGATATAGATATGAGATTTGGATCATATTGATATTGCATCGATGTATCTTTCTATTGATTGATTAGGACTTTGATTATGGATCATTTTTTCAATATATCTTGATATATAGATTTGATATACTCTTTGATGATGGACATTTATCTATGATGACTGTTTGTTTCCCCCTTTATGATGTTATGATGTTGATGTGAGATTTCTTTATATGCAGATCTAAATGATTTATTATGATGCAATTACTTTCTTATCTCATGCTATGGATGCAATGTCTTATTTTATGACATAGATAAATGGATGCAAATGATATATGCAACTCCTTATATATGTTTTTCTAATATTATCACGATGTTATGGTTTATGAAATTCAATGGTAAAATGAATGCAACTTTCTTTTTGAATTTTGATGTATGAAACTTTTATTGATGAAATGAAATCTTAAGGATGAAAATGAATGCTTATTTTCTTTGCTTTTCTTGTGATGTATAAAGATAATAATTACTGATTAATGAATGTATGGAGGAATAAAAAAGATAATCTCACATTGTTGATTTGAAACCATTGAATTGATTGAACTCCCAAAAATGATTAACCCCTTTGTAACTTGGAAAAATCCTCTAAATAATGCAATTAATCTAACATGAAAATGTAATGTAATGCAACTAATTGTCATTGATTTTTGCAAAAGAAATGCAAAAGAGATATATTTTCATCATTGAGCGTTGTGGAACTAGGAGTCAATACAATCCTTACTGGTGCCATTGCGACCATAAGAATATGAATATGAATTTAGTCTCATTTGGTAACCTCTTTAGGAACATAGTACAACCCTCACTAGTTGAATTACCAACTATGGGAGTATGAATACTGGTTTTATCGAATTCAATGTTGCAAGTAGATTTTGGTATTAAGATATGGAAGATCTAAATAGCCAAGGTATCCTTTTGCATAAACAAACAAAGGTTAACCCTCCATCCTATATGAATTTCCTCAATGGTTCTTTGATGACCATGTCTTTAGACGAATTCACACAAGGTAGGGGATCTTCCTCAAAATAGTCACACAAAAGTCAAGAAAAACATCATGTCTTCATCATCGCCAATCTAGTCAAAACATCATCGATGAGCTAAAAAGAACATGACTTAAAAAGGTCAATGAAACTAATCAAAAATTTCAAGTGTTTTGTAATGTATCAAGATTTTCAATAAGAACTCCAAACATTCTGATCATTTAGGTGTTGTCAAATTTTAATCCTGATAAAATAGGTCAATGAAGGTCAAGGATCAAGTTATGCAATCAAACTATTTGGGTTGAAAAATGATATCCATCAAAGGTTCCAAAATATCTCTCCTCTGAAGTTCTGAAAATCTACTTCTATCATGTGACCAAGAGGTAGAACTTTTGAATCCATTTGTACCAAAAACCAATGATTTTCCCCCAAGTGATAAGTGAAATCATGTGTAAAGCTTGGGTGAACGAAACCTAGTACGTGACAATGCAGCTGAGAAACTTTATTATGACTATGCACAAATGACAAATGCAATGAGGATGTGTACAAATGAGATGAAAAAAAGGCAATGTGTACAAATGCCACTAGGAAAAACCCAAGGGAACAAAAAGCTCCTATTTCCAGGTTTTCACCTTTTGGGTTTATTGCTTTTTTTTTTATAACTTTTTTTTCTACCAAGGCGCCTATTGCTAGGTTTTCACCAACGCACTTTTCTCTTTTTCAAATTTTTTTGATTTTTGATTTTTTCCTTTTTTTGGATATCATCAAGGCACCTATTTGCTAGGTTTTCACCAAGACAACAATTTTTTTGATTTGTGAATGTTTTTGCTTTCTTCATGCTCAATTTTCTCCTTTTTTTCTGATTTTTTGCTTTTCCATTGTTTTTGATTTTTTGATCTTTTTGATTTTTTTGGATTTTGATCTTTTCTCATTTTTTTTGGATTTTTGACTTTTCTCATGTACAAAGAATGTGCTAGCTCATCGAATACACACTCATATGATAATCTTTCTTCTTATACTCTTTCATTTGATTAGGTATGAAACCTCTTTAAATGGATGATATTAATGGGTTCTTGCAACTCATTCCCTTCACAATTAGCTAATTTGTAGGTTCCCATCCCAAAGGAAGAAGTGATGACAAAAGGTAAAAGCTCTTTATCTTTCCATTTTCTCTTCTTTTCTCTATAATATTGATTTTTAGGGTTTTCTCTTAGCATTAAGTCTCCCACTTGAAAGGTTCCCGGTTTGATGTGCTTGTTGTAGTTTCTTGAAATTCTATTTTGATATACCTTCAAATGATCATATGCTTGTGTTTGATGTTCCTTCAAAAATTCCAATTGTTGAAGTTGGGAAAACCTATAATCCTTATTAGTGATTAATCCATGTAGTGAAAATCTTAGGGATGGAATCTTAACTTCTAAGGGTAAAACAGCTTCGGCCCCATAAACCAAGGAGAATGGTGTAGCTCCTGTTGGTGTTCAGATGCTAGTTTTATAGGCCCAAAATACCGGGTTTATCTAAATATGCCAATCTCTTCCTGATTTATCAATGGATCTTTTCAATATTTTGATGATATTCTTGTTCGTAGCCTTGACTTGTCTATTACCTTGAGGATAGTAAATGGAGGAAGAATGGTGAGTAACATGAAATGTTTCACAAAGTTCATCCACATCTTTGTTCTTGAATTATTTTCCATTGTCTGTGATGATGGCATGAGGAATACCATATCTAAAAATGATGTGATTAAGGATAAACATGCAAATCTATTTTTCCATTGCAGTTGTCAAACACTAATAAATTTGAGGTTAATTTTTGACCTTTAATTTTGACCAAGGCCTTTTTAGGCTTAATAGATTCATTTTTTTTTGTTCATGGGCATGATTTGGTTGAAATTTCTTAAGGGATAAGATAAGTTTGAATAATCAACAAATGCATATTATAAAAAAAAAAGTGAAAATTGAAACTCATTGTTTACCGAAGTGTTCGCGGGTGGGAGGAGGGATCGACTATGCATCTGATATTGTTATTGTAAGTCATTGTTTTCTTGAAATTATTTTCTACATTGTGTATTTCAAGTTCTTTCTCTACTGTTTTAGATAGATTTTTTTATTCTCTGCAGATCGATTAGGGTTATTTTTATAGTCACTTCCCTGGCATTATCCATCCCATTCGATACCTTCCACAAATATCTATGAAGGGATCTGAGAGCTTCCTTCTTCATCTTGAAATAGTACCTTCTTTAATTATAATTTCTTGGCTGAAGCTTCCTCCTCCATGTGTATTCTTCAATTCTATTGTCTTCTTATGATTTTCTTTGTCACCTCCCCCAATTATTGTAGCCCTAGATTTGATGGGATATGTTAATGTAATGGGGGAAATTGGGAGGATGGACTATGAGTGTCGACTAAGTAACATCACCCATTGAACACAACTCCCATAAGAAATTACTCCAATTGACTGGTCTACAGGGAAGTGTTAATACTCAGAATTGGCCACAATAGAGGAATAATCTACCAATCTAAGATGAGATGATTATGATAGGGAAAAGGGAGGAGACCCTTTGATAGACATAGACTGAAGTCAAGAGCCAAATGCACTAATAATTGGAAGTATAGTCACGTTAAATCCATAATAGATTTTGGTACTCAACAAAGATAGAAAGAGATTTCATAATGGAGAGAGGGAAGGTTCAGGGTCTGTGTATATCCACCTAGTACAAATATAGTTGTCATCTGATGACTTCCCTTCTATGAATAATTTTAGTATTTATAAGATACTACAATATGTCCTTATCAATATAGATGGAAAGAGCTGCCGAGCTTCTAGAATATAGATGCACAATATTGATGTCTCGTGAAGTGATCATGGTGGGCATCTTCGATCATCACGTAGGGAATTGATTTACTATTTTTAATAAAATTTTGATTGTTTTCATATGGAAGGAGGAATTGGAATATCCAATCAGCGTTCTCCACAATCCAATCCACAAAATAGATGCTCAGTCAACATTATGTGATAGAGAAAATTAATATTCTATATATATGTAAAATCAAGGAGTAAATTTAGCGAGGAGATATGGTGAAGAAATTATATTACACACTTCAATTAAAATTACAAGATTAGATGGCATAAGATTAAGGAAGCTAATAAATTATATGAAATTCCTACCTGGGACATTACAGGTCCATTACTTAGTCCAACATTTCCAAGCCACCATCTTCTCATCTACATCCCATTCTAGATTGAAAGCTTTCATTTACTCCATTGTTGATATGGCATGACCTTAGAAATATTCCTCTAAATTGGGTACATGAATATATATTGGCCCAAGATGTAAGTTATATTTAACATATTTCTTACTATTAAAAAAGATTCCAGTCATTTAGAAATGTAAGCTTATATTTTCCAAATATCTCTCAATCTCTTTTCTAAAGAAGATTGACAAATATAATAGGTTAGATTCAAAGGAAAGGGGTAAACTACCTTCTTCCTTTCCTTACACTTCTTATTAATTGAGCCCATTTTCCTCCATAAGAGGTTATTACTTAAGTAGTGAGGTATCTTGAAAGGATTATCATGAAAACCATATATTCTTAAGTAGTGAT
>MU224333.1:1221278-1233453 GCA_018584345.1 Thuja plicata | reverse complement strand
TGTTTTTATCATTTTCTGATGTACTTAATGGAATGAATGTAATCTACTATGCACAAAATATCTGAGTAATGCATGTGTTAGTTAGAAAGAAGTTAGTTTGATAGATGTTCTCTGAGATTGATCTAATTTAATGGAATAATAGAAACGTATTATTTTTGCATTTTTTGGATAGATATGATCTGATAGAAAGGATGAATGTCCCAAGTCGTTGCCCCTGTTTCCAATAATTGTCATCATTGCATCTTTTTTTTTGTATTTTCTGATATTCTGAAAGAGCGTTGAATGATCTAGATCACATATCACCTGAATTCTACCATGACCTCTTGATAGTGGAAGGAGTAGAGAGATTTGAATAGAAAAAGAACCATAGTGCACCCAAATATTGACCATCTAGGTTCAACTATGTTCCCTGTTTGAAAAGAAAGATAACCAAAAGCACCTAGATATTGACCATCTGGATATCGCTTGTCCTCTGAATTAATATAAAACAAGGAAACCAAGATAGAACTCCTATGCATCCAAAGTCCACCTGGATAACACTGTGAGCTCTTGATTTATGAAAGGGAAAGCCAAGGAAACAAGATATAACTCCTACGCCCCTAGTGTCCATCTGGATAGCATTGTGAGCTCTTGTTTGCAACATAAAGGGAAAGACCATAGAAACCAAGATATAAATCCAAAGCAATTTAGAGTCCATCTGAATAGTGCTACGAGCTCTTGATTCTATAAAGCAAACAAGCCAAATAAAAGAGAAGGAATGTCCAATTCTTTCCTAGGGTTAAGCTCAGATCGTGGAACTACGTGGTTGCCAGATAAGTGACAGCGCCTACCGCATTTATCCTAAATCATCATGGCCCTAAAATTGAAGTGACCATTTAATAGATAGAAATCAAAGAAAATAATTCATGATCTATCATAGCTACTCTCCTCACATGGTGGGTCTTGGAGTAGCGTAAGAACATAACCGCAAAATATAGACTGATATCTAACTGACTTGACTGATCTAGTCAACATTTTTGGATGGTTCCTTGATGTAGTTGGATTCTCTTGATTGGCTCAACTCTTTGGATAAGCTTGATTGGCTTGATTTCTTGAGTGTGTCTAGTTTCATTAATAGATTACTCATATTAGACTTACCTGTCTGGTTTGAGTGTATTGATCACTATGTAAGATGATTGATATGTTTTGATTGATTGATTGTGATCATGTTGGCAGCTGATCAAGCTATGTCAGATGGGCCCAATGACGGTTTGCAAAGCTCATGATTTTGACAATTGATAGATTGATTTGATCGTGTTGGCAGCTGATCAAGCTATGTCAGATGGGCCTAATGTTGATTTGCAAAGCTCATGATTGTGACAATTGATATATTGGCTTGGTTTCCACTTGTTTGTTGATTGATCTAATAGATTGATAAAGCTATGTCAAATGAGCCCAATTCTAATTCATAAAGCTCATGATTGTGACATTGATTGGCTAGGCGTGATCACCTTGTGCTCTCTTGATAACTAAGTTGGTTTTATTGCTTTGGATTTTGCAATTTTTGAATGTTTTTGATGAAGATTGATTTTCTCTTGATTTTTGATCTTTTTAGGATTTTTTGATGAGTTTTCCAATTTTTTTGGATTTTTTAGGACATTTAGAATTGCCCCCTAGTCTGGTGGACCAGTATTTAACCATGGGTAAGTGCTTGGTGCTCAAAGGGGATTGTACTTCTGGATATAGTTTGGGTAGTCAGTCTTACATTTGAAATCTGCTCAAGCTTTTGGAGTTCATTGATGGTGAAGTTGGGTTTGAACACTTGCCGTCTGTTTGCTAGGTTTTCACCAAGGTACCTACTCAATAGCACCTGATTTCTAGGTTTTCATTGAGAGAGTGATTTTATTTCTCTTTAGTTTTCTACATTTTTTATTTTTTTGTTGTTGCCAAGGTGCTTGTTTGCTAGGTTTTCACCAAGGTAACATTTTGTATTTTCTGATTTTTTTTTGGTATTTTTTGGATATGTAGGTATGTGCCTTAACCATAGAGACCTCAAGGGTAGAACCTCTTGAGGTGCATGTTGTTGATGTAGCCAGGGAGCTTAACTCCTTCTAGTGTTGCTAGTATGAATGTCCCACTTTGAGTAGAGTTGATAATGAAAAATGGTCCTAGCTAGTTAGGCTCGAACTTTCTGGGTTTGACTCGCTCTGCTTGATTCTTCTAATTTTCTATGAGGAAAAGGTCTCCTACCTCAAATGTTCATGGCTTCACCTTCTTATGATAGTTCCTTCTAAGGTGATTCTGATAGACTTGTAAGTGGTTAAATGCATGCTGTCTTCTTTCATCTAGTAACTCTAATTCATTGAGCCTTGCTACTCTATAGTCTTCATCTATGATTAGGTTCTTCAATGATATCCTTAGGGATGGGATTTAAACTTCAAGGGGTAATACTACCTCTGATCCATAGACTAGGGAGAAAGGAGTGGCTTCTGTAGGTGTCCTCACACTAGTTCTATATGCCCATAATGCAGGACTAAGCTGTAAATGCCAGTCTCGCCCTGATTCGTTCACTATTTTCTTCAAAATTTTCAAGATTGTCTAATTTGTAGCTTCGGCTTGGCCATTCCCTTGAGGGTAGTAAAATGAGGAGAACCCTTATTTGATATGGAATTGTTCGCATATCTCTTCAACATCCTTATTCTAGAAAGGTGTACCGTGATTTGTTAGGATTGTTTGAGGGATCCCGTATCGACAGATAATGTGATTAAGTATGAACATTGCTATTTGATTTCTAGTGATGTAAGTGAGGGAAATTGCTTCCACCCACTTGGTGAAGTAATCTATTGCAGCTATGATGTATTTGTGTCCATTTGCTGAAGAAGGTGTAATTTTGCCCACTAGGTCAAATCCCCACATTGAAAATGACAATGGTGATGTAATAGGATTTAGTTCATGGGCTGGTGCATGGATGAGGTCTCCATGAATCTGACATTGTCTACACCTTTGTACATTTTTGTGTGCATCTATCTCTATTGTGGGCCAATAGTATCCCATGTAGATGATCTTCTTAGCTAAGTTGTTGCCACCTCCTTGGGTTCCACAAATTCCTTCATGTACCTTGTACAAAGCTTTCTAGGATTCCAAGGAAGTGAGACATCATAGAAGAGTTCCATCTAGACTTTGTCTGTATAAAGTAGTTGAGAGGATGGTATACCTAGAGGCTTGGTAGATGAGGGAATTTCTCTAGTTCCTAGACAAGTTGGGAGGTGAGACATTGTTTTGGAGATAGTTATAGACATCTTGGTACCATGGGGATTCAGGACCAACAAGGACGCATGCTGATTCTATGATGGATGCCTCATGTGATGACACCAAGAGTTAATCCACTAGAAACTAGAATTTTTTTTTGTTACATGGAATATCAATCAATGATGCTATGGTAGCCATCACATCTGCAGCTTTGTTCTATGCTCATGGGATTTGCTCAAAGAAGATGTAATGGAACTTAGTGCATAGTATTTCCATCTGTTCTCTATATGGTATGAGCTTCTCATCTTTGGTCATATAATCATTGTTGACTTGACTGATGACCAACTATGAATCGCCAAAGACTTTAAGGTTCTTGATTCTCCATTGAATTGCTATCTTTAGACTGATGACCAGTGCTTCATATGCAGCTATGTTATTAGTGCATCGGAAGTTAAGTCTGAAAGACTTTGGAATTGTATCATGATCTGGAGTGATAAGCACTATCCCTACCCCCACACCATGTTTCATGCATGATCCATCAAAATATAGTTGCCATACCTCGATCTCTAGTTGTAGGGTCATGATAGATTCATCAGGAAAGTTGTAAATAATAGGCTGATGGTCCTGAATGGGTGCCTCTGCTAGTTGATTTGCGATCACTTGTCCTTTGATGGCCTTCCTATCTATGTACTCAATGTCAAACTCACTCAAAATCATTACCCACTTTTCCAGTTGTCCAGTGAGCACTTCTTTTCTTAGGAGGTACTTTGAAGGATTGATATGTGCGATCAACTTTGTTTGGTGACTCAACATATAATGTCTTAGCTTCTGGGAAGCGAAAACAACTACAAGGCATGAATTTTCAATTGGTGTATAGTTTAGTTCATATCAAACCAATGTCCTACTTAGATAGTGGATAGCCCTCTCTTTTCCTGCATCATCATGTTGTGCCAAGGGCACACCTAACGTAGACTCTGTCACTAAGATATATAGAAGCAATGGTCTACCTTGGACTGGTGGTACCAATATAGGAGACTTGAGAAGATAGTCCTTGAATATTTAAAATGCATGTTTTTATTTCTCTATCCATATGAATTTGATGTCTTTGTGAAATAGATGTTGGAATGGGTGGCACTTGTCTGCTAGCTAAGATATGAATTTCTTGATTGATTAGAGCCTTCCTTGTAACCCTCTTAGTTGTCTCAGGTTCACTGGTGGAGCCATGTCCAAGATTTCTTTGACTTTTGCTGGGTCCACTTCGATTCCTCTATGTGACACTATGAACCCAAGTAATTCTCCTGCTGTGACACCGAATGCACATTTCTTTGGGTTTAGACAGACTTTGAATTCCTGCATTCTATCAAAGATTGGTCCCAAAACTTATAGATGATCCTTTCGAAGTATTGACTTGGCTAGTATGTTGTCCACATATTATTCCATTATTTTTTGGATGAGATCATGAAATATAGTTGTCATAGCCCTTTGATATGTCACTCCAGCATTCTTTAAACCAAACGGCATGTCATTCCAATAGTATGTCCCCCAAGGACATGTGAAAGTTATTTTGTGTTGGTCCTCTGGTGCGATCCTTATTTGATTATATCCTAAAAATCCATCCATGAGTGATAGAATTTAATGTCCAATAGTTAGATCTACTATCATATCAATTTTTGGTAAAGGAAATTCATCCTTGGGATAAGCTATGTTGAGATCTCTTAATTCTGTGCAAATCCATATCTGACCACTGTGCTTTGTTACTGGTACCAAGTTAGATATCCAGTCTGCATATGGTATAGGTCTAATGAACTTAGCATCCAGGAGATTTTTAAACTCTGCCTTGACTAGCAATGTAACATGTGGATGCATCTTTCTCAGCTTCTGCTTGACTGGTTTGGCATTAGGTAGCAATGGGAGATGGTGTAATACTAGCTCTAGATCTAACCCTAGCATATCTAAGTAGGACCATGTAAAATTGATCATCCTTGCCTTGAAGAAACTGATGAATTATTCTCTCTCCTCAGGGGTGAGTGATTTTTCCAAGTATATGTTCTTTGGGTTCTTGTCATCTCCCAAATTGACTTCATCTATTTATTCTACTAATAATGTTGATTTCTCCTCTGTCAAGGGGAGGAGTTACTTCTTTCCATCTTCTAGCACCTCAGTGAGGTTTTTGCTAGAAGATACGTCTTCTTTTAGCTTTTTATCATTCTTTTTTTCTTTTTTCTTTTATGGATTGGAAAGAGGAGCTTCCTCCCCAAAATATGCCGCTTTGTCAAGGTTAATGGAGAAGCCTACTTTGTGGTCTCCTGATGGAATTCTTTCCCTAAGTCCCATGAAATGAGCTATAGCCTCATCATTTTCAAAGACATCTAAATCAGGTGGTCCTTGTTGATCCCACTCTATGAGCTCAGGGTGTACAAGAAAGATACTTTCACAGTTGTTTGCTTATGGTTGACTGAAAGGGACTACAGATATAGTTCCTACAAAATTGGACTGTGATGTGGATTCACCACTTGAGGTCTGATAAATGACATGCTTTTCTATGCAGGGTTGTTCAGTAATGGTCAGTTGGTCAAATAGGTCTACTAGATTTATGATAATGTTTGACCAAGGGGAATAATTTGGGATCGATGGTCAGAGTTGTGAAGGGATCTCCACTCATACTCATGCGAGTTAGTCTCAATAGAATGCTCGTCAGATGTCTCACTTCCTTGGTTATCAATTGTTATGTGGAGGTCTATTCAGGTTTGTGCAGTTCCCACTTCGATGGACAACAACTGTGCTAATATGTTGCTTATTAAGACATGTTCTATATTGTGCCCCTGGTGCATCTCTACTATTTGTTCCTGATTAACTTGAATGTCTTAGATTACAGGACTGGTGCTTTGTTGTCCATAGCCCAACCCTCTCATGTTTCTCTAGGTTGGTGGGAGAGGCAATTCCATTATGCCTTGTTGTCTTTCCCCCAGCCCAGTTGTACCATCATACCCAAATATTTGTATCATTGTATAACCATTACCATAGTTTAACAGGGGTAGTGGTGGTCAGATTGTCTCTGGTGGGTCTTGGTATAACCAGGTATTGATGTCTTGTTCAAATGGCTTTTCTTCTGCTATGTCTCCCCATCAGACAAAGGTTGTGGGTGGACATCTAAATAGAACAGGCTATGGAGTTTTTGTTGTAATAACAGGTTGTGGCATGCCATAAGTTCTTGGGCTTTGAGGCATGTGTGTGATGGTAAAAGCCTCTTCATATCTGTATTCACCGCAACCCTTGTCCATGATGGATATCTTTCCTACTTTTTGTGTGATATCTTTAAGATTTGAATCTGAAGAGGAGGGAATACTTGCGTCCTGGTTAATGTCTATCTTTCTTGCTTTTTGTGTGATATCCTTGGGATTTGAATCTGAAGAGGATGGTATGCTTGCATCTTGGTTTCATGGTACCTGGTTATCAGTGCTGATTTGGACCACATTATAATATTGGAAAGGATTGGGATCTCCCTCTATGATGATCTCCTCTCCCTAGTGTGGTAAATTGATGCATTGATGGTATGTCAAAGGTATAGCTTGCATTTCATGTATCCAAGGTCTCTCTAGTAGCATGTTGTATCCCAACTCAAGGTCTAAGATTTGGAAGGGAGTCTTTTTGACCACAGGACCAATATGAACAAGTAGAATGATAATACCTTTAGAGGACCTTTCCTCTTCATCATAATCTCTGATATTTATGCTCCTTGTGACATCAATGCTTGATTTTGAATATCCCAGTTGCTTGATTAAATTTAGAGTATAGATGTTTAACCTAGCTCCACCATCAACAAGGACCCTATGGATAGCACTTTTGTGGACCTGGACAAGTAAGTGCAAAGGATAATTATGTAGGGGTTTATGCAGTGGTACATCACGGTCTGTGAATATGGCATGTTTGTTAGCATCTATATGGTTGACCATCATTTGGAAGCTCTCGGGTGTTATGTCCCTTGGGAAAGCTGCATTCTGAAGGGCTTGGTCAAGTGCCAATTTATGCTACGAAGATATGTGCAATAAGTCAAACATGGAGATCTAGGAAGGTGTGCGCTTTAGTTGGTCAACTATGCTTGTCCGTGGATCTAAGTTTGCTTTAGGATTGGTAGATATAGTAGGTGAGGATGGTAATCCTTGCAAGATGACTCTGGCATGACACGTTGTTACAGCACAATTGTTACCTTGGTCTTTGATAGTGACTATAGCCACATGGCTATCTGAAGGATTGAGGCAATTGATAACATTATCACTATTGGCATACATATAGTTAACTTGTTTTGCTTGTCCAATAGACCTAGAGGCTTTTCCCTTGTTGTGATCATGAAAGGTATCATTGATAATAGTGTAATCAGTTGTGCTTTTGGTTTGGGTATTCATCACATCAATGATCCCTATGTCAATAAGGTCTTGGATAGCGTGTTTCAATCGATACCAGTTACCCATTTTGTGTCCTTTTCACCTGACGAAACTCATAGAAATCTTTGTCATTATACCACCTCGGTTTGTTTTCATCTTGTTCAAAGTCCCTGATTTCTGGGAGAGTGATAGTGTTTGATTGTATCAACTTGCATAAAGGTGATTCTATCAGCTCTCCTAATGGTGTGAAATATCATTGCTGGAATTGAAACCGTGGTCTGTGTTGATTCTGTTGTTGACTGTTTGACACAACCGCCACTTGTATAGGGGGAGGTTGGTTTTGGGTGTATGCTTGTTGAGTGGGCCCTGTGGGTTTTTGGTTGGCCATAGGTGCGCCTTGTAGTGACACCTTGGGTTGTGCATAGTTAACTGTCTTTACATCAATGACACAATTGTTAGTGACATTTTTGTTTTTGTTCCACCACTTAGCTTTGTCCATTACATTTTTGTTTGTATTCATTTGTGTGGGATCTGCAAGGATTCCTCATTTGACTAAGTTCTACTCACAACAAACTCCTCTTTTGATGAGTTGTGTGAAGTTCAGAGCTAACTATAACTCTGTTGTGAATGACATGTTTGGAATTAGATTGTCAACAAACATGACTATTAAGTCTTGTTCGGGCACATCATATGTTATGTGGTTTTCTGTATTCCTCCATCTCTGTAGGAACTCCATTGCAAAGGTCCTTGATGCTGACCTTGCGCTCGATGTTATGATGGAACTGAGCTATGAAATTTTTAGCCAGTTCACCCCAAGACTAAATTCCATGAGGTAGATGCGAGAACCATTCCATTGCTGGTTCGGCCAAGCTTTATGGGAACAGTCACATTAAATATGTCTCATTATGTGTGACTTCGACAAAACTAGAAAAAAACTCTTAGATATGTTCAATAGGGTTGGTGTTGCCCCTATATTTGTTGAATTTCAGTACCGAGAAGTGAGTTGGGAACATAGATATTTGTAAAGAATGATCGAAGGGGTATGGGTATAAATCCTCCATGGTGTAGGATTTGGTTTACCCCTGATTTTGTATATCCATAATTTGGGTTTGAAGGGTTTGCATTTGTTGCATAAACATGTCCGTTTGGTTCTGAGGCTGATGTGTTACAATGTTCCTCTATGCTGTAGTGGGTATGAAATTGCGCCTCTGTGTCCCTTGAGTAGGAGCATAGGATTTCATCCTAGGTGCTTGATATTGATTTCCTACCAAGTGATTTGTAAATGGGGGCACATGAGTAGCCCATGGTGGTTTTTGATGTGTTTTCTATTGTGATTGAAACTAGGGTTGAAACTGCTAGGGTAGATATTGTTGCTGCTAAGGTTGGGGTTGAAACTGAGGTTGCTGTTACGGGGGTTGGAACTGAGGCAACTAAAGCTGGGGTTGCTGTTGCAGGGTTTGGAACTAAGGCAACTAAAGCTGGGGTTGCTGTTGTAGAGGTTTGGTTTGAGGCAAATGAAGCTGGGGTTGCTATTGCGGGGGTTGGATTGATGTCAGAATAGGACAAGATGTAGCATTGGGCGGGCCTTGACTGTAAGTTGTTCCAATAGAGATGGATCCCTATGGGCATGAGGTGTTGATCCAAAGACTAGTGTGAATTGACTACAACAGCAACATTATTTCAGAATGGTTGGTATTTGGTTGGATGGAAGGCATAGCATGAGAGCTTGATTTTCCTAGTCATGAGACCAAAGGTGGAGGCATACTAGTGACCATGGGTGCACTTAGTTGCAAGCCTGTCATGCCTTGAGTAGAAGATGTGCTGGCCTAGGTCAGGTCATTAGTTTGACTAGATATAATCTATGTCAATGTGTGTAATACCAATGGTGGAAATATTGGAGACACAACAGGTAGTATCTGAGGAGGTTGAGTAGTGTTTTGACCTGTGAGAGGGTTTTTGGGCCATATAGTCGATACACTAAATTTAGCAGGGAGTTTGACTCCCTTCTTTATTAGCATGGACAAGAAACATTTAGGGTTCCTCTCTATAATAGTGTCAACTATGTTCATGGAATAAGCATCTTGCTCCACATCTTCAAGTTCTTCTTTAGTGATATCTTGGAAAAAAGCTGCCCCATGGGGTTGTTCAATAAATAGAGTAGAACTGGTATTCACGAAAGGATCATTCTATTGTTCTATTTCCCAAGTGGGGAATCTATTGATATATGACTCATCAGGTTGAGTTCTAGCCTTAGGCCTTGTGTAAGGGCCTCCATGAGGTGTTTGAGACATAGTGCGGTCTAGGTTTTGTAACTAAATCAAGTGATATAAAGAAAACAAGGAAGAAGATCCGTTCTGAGGAAGTCCAAGTTATGTTTTGGACAAGGGTAATTCTAAGGACAGATTTTGATATAACTTGATCTCAAAGTGGTTATGATAAAAAGATAAGATTTTCTGACCTTTGTCTTGGAAAAAGTCACTTTGATAAAGATGATGATGTTTGATATGATGAGATCAAGGTTTTTCGAGTTTGAGCTTTTGAACTAACAATGTTTTTGACAATAATCGTGCTTTACAGAGAAGGGATAATCTTTAATGTTTTGAGATTCACACAATGTTCTTCACATTTTCCTAGGATAGACACTAGTTTTGGACACCAAATGAAGAATTCTTTCAAGTTATTAGGTCAAAATAGGATCCCCCTGCACATGGTAGCTTAGCCAAAGGATGACTTCTGGTTTAGATGTATGCTTACTCATAATGTTGTAATCAGCTATGTAATGGCAGAGATGCCGATATCTATGTAATCCGGTTGTTTCCATCAAAAAAAAAAAAAGGAATATAGTATCTCTGGTCAATTGTGGTACAACTTCACCGATAGTGGTAAAGTGAACGGTCGATTGCAGTAGTTTATCACCGATTGTGGTAATAAACACTATTATTGTGGCAATAAACAAGTTAATTGCAGAAGAATTCCTTCAATTGTGGCATAATGTGGTCAATTGCAGTAAAAGAGGAATAGTCTAAAAAAGACTAGAGGATAAGTACTACTGCTTGACAATTTGGAATTTTTTGGAATAAAGCTTCTAATTTGCAAGATAGTTGACGTTGACAACCCTAGACTTTAACACATTTGACTCATTTTGATAGTTTGGATGTTTTGTTTTGCGTTTTCAGCAACTGGTCAAAGAAACAAGCACAATAAAGACTGTGTTTTGAAGAATGAAGACTGAAATTGTGTATTTTCTACAACTTTTTCAAGTTGCAAGGTTATCACAAGGTCTCAACAATGAACAGTCAGATTAATCTAGGTCAATGGCTTCAGAATACAATGTTATAGGCCCCATGCTTGAATTTCCATTAGCTCAATAACAATTGTCACACTATTAGGATACGAAGGTCCATGACGTAGGTGCCCATGTTTTGGCCATTTCCAGGTATTGTTGCTGTGAAGTGAAGATCTCTTTCACTACACAAATACCATGTGACACATATGTTGGGAATCTTGGGGGGAAATTTTGCAACCCCTTGCACTATAATAAGGTACCTATTCAGAGGTAAAATGGGTTGGCCTCTAATTAATCAAGGTTGTAGTAAGGGTCTGTGGTGTCTCTCTAATCAGTTTGTACGTGCATGACTCACTTAAGAGCCTAGTTGATCACACTAGCTCCTTAGATATATTCACCCAATCCAGACTATCACCAACATGCCTCACCCAAGCTTGGCTAGATAAGACAAAACTTTGGTTCACACCTTGTTTATATACCAATCAGAAGGATTACTAGTTTAAGGTCATTCTCTGAGGAAGAAGCGCATTCCCCGAACAGGCCTTTCTAAAAAGTATAAAGGTTTGTAATCTAACAATTTGTGCAAGTGCACCCAAAACTCAAGACACAAGGTAAATTGATTAAGCTCCAAAGTTTGAAATGTGAACTAAGCTACACCACCATACAAGCACCAATGTTCAATTTTAAGCCAAAAATTAGATGTTGATTGCTTGTTCAATTTTAATGCACCAATTTGAGAGATTTTTTTTTCCTTTGTTCAATTTTAGTCCCCACGTCAATTTTAAGCCCAAATTTGAAATGTGAGATGTGATATGTTTGGCAAGCACTATTCTTTTTAAACCCAAATCAACAAATGAATTCCTTTTAGTTTGCTTTGTTTAAACAGGTTAGTATCAAAAAAGGGATTCTTGCAAAATGAGAGTATATGTAACTTTGAAACAATGAATGATGCTTACCAACAACTTACCCTTCTCTGTTCTTGGTGATTTGTCTAGTCCTACACAAAAAACTAGAAAATGTTAGTTTAGAAATGAATGGATAGAAGATTTGGATCTGATGTGCAATATTTCTTGTGATTATGGTAAAGTACTGGCAAGTTGTTGGTTAACAGTTTGTCCTCCTGTTAGATTTATAATCTCTGACTCTTCTTAGCACCCAAGGTGAGAGAACAAAAGGATGTCACCAACAAATGGGTCAGTGTAAGTCATCTATCACTGCCCTCTGAATTGACAGGTACAGCTCCCTGATTGTGTTTGATATGCAATGTATATGTCTTTCT
>MU224333.1:1185308-1201431 GCA_018584345.1 Thuja plicata | reverse complement strand
AATTAAATAATTCCTAATTTATTTCAACTCAAATTGATCAACCAATGAGAGTTGAGGATCTTGTCTTCTTGTCCCACCCTTTGAGGACAACCATTTAAATTTCCCTCCATTTGAAATCACCTCAAAGGTTTTTACTCAACCAAGGCTTGACCATGATCAATTCACTCTACCCCCTACCCTTGCGAAATTTCTATAAATACAAGTTATTTTCTTTGTATTTGAGATCCAAGAAATTCAAGAGAAAAAGAATCCCTATTATAGGCATTTGGAGAGCATTTGAGAACATTTGATAGTATTTCAGCATTTGCATAAGATTTTGAGCATCATTTTGAGAAGAATTTGTTGATTTCATAGCATGAATCATGAGCATTTGAATGGAAAGCACACACGTCTTTGAAAATTTGAGCTAGGTTAGAGAATTTTTATCAATTTTTCTCATTCTAGGATTGTCCTTGAGAGAGATTAAGGTTGAGAGCTCACTTAACAAAGCTTAGATAGAGAACCATGAGATGTCATGGATTTAACTTCAATTCTTAGATTAAATTGTATTTTCTTTCCATAGAGTTGTTATTATTGATCCTAATTTCATGAAGGTGTAATCTCACACACACAGATTGATACCATAATCATGAGGGAGTTTGAGACCCACTTGTGCTAGGTCTAAAAAGTACTTCTCCCTATCTTTATCCAACACTTTCTCCATGAGTGTCATAAAGAATGGGATTTGCATGGCTTTGTTAACCTTCTCATGAATTGTTTCTTCATCACTAGGGTCAAAATTTCCCCCATTGTTATTGTTATTTAACCCTTAGTTGTTAGGATCCATTCCTCCTCCATTATTGTTATTTTTTAACCCTTGGTTATTAGGGTCAACTCCTTCTCCATTATTATTGTTATTATCCCCACCACATCCATTGTTATTGATATCCTTATTAACATGGTTGATTTGATCGGGGTCCATGCTTCCAAATGGGAAATACATAGTTGGTTCCACTTCCCTTGTAGGTTCTCGTGTTGGTCTTGAAGAAGTGAATGTGTCTCTTGGAAAATGAAGCTCCTGCCTTAGATATGAACCGTCCGATTATAGGGTGTTTTTAATATAGTGAGATTGAGTAAAATCTGGCATGGATGTGAATTGCATAAAATCATGGCTTTCTCACTAAAGTTGATCAATCCCTTATGATTTTTTGCAAAATATCCAAAAATGGGGATCCTGATCAAGTTGAACTTATGGAAAACTAGAGAATCCAAAAGGGTACTCAAGAATGAAATCCAATTTTCTCCAAGCCCTCAAGAAATGTCCACTTTCTGCCCTTGTTTCTTTTTGGGCATCACTTCCCTGTGTGTAGGTGTAACTTAACTACTTATAGGAATTTAATAGAATTTGTGTACGTGACACTCTGCAGTTAGCAGGTGGTGTTTACCTATTGATAGGCATTGGTTTAATGTTTCTAGGCATCACTTTCCAGTGAATTACGTGGTTTTTGAATGATGCCAAGTGTTGTTTCAGAGTTTTAGGCATAACAAAACTTGCTGTAGGCATCACTTAAATGTGCATACACGACATTTGGTAGATCAAAGTTTTTTTTGTCAAATTTTTTGGATTTTAAAAGTTTAAGGATTATGATCAAGTCTGCCAAAGAATATCCTTGCTTGAAAAGTAAATACAAACGCAACACACATGTCAAGTTTGTACCATGTCCCTAAAACAACACTACGTGTATATTCTCAGTCATTTTCACAAGTATAAAACAAGAATATCTTCCACACAATCTACCTAGAGTCAGATTTGGCTTTTAACATTTGGCTCTAAAAGGTAGCTTGCTACTTATTTGGGATTTAATGAAAACTTCCATTCTAAACTATGTCAAGTTCTTTTACCCCCTTGCGGGCTTCCCACACGCACAAAAGTACAATTTTGTGCAATCCCAGAGGACTACTCAAGGAAGTGAAGATAACTTGCACACAATTTAGTAAACTTCCCATTAAGGAAGAATGTGTTTATTTATAGTGGGTTGTATAGTATCACGGCTTAAGAGATTGTCTCCCACTTTGGGTGGTTCCCTCTCACCTTCATCATAAGGAAATTCTCGGGAGGTAGGCCCTCTAAAGTTCTAATTTAACTAGCATATATAGGAAAGTGACAAATAAAATTAGTTCAAAAAGTTTTGGAATTTGATTCACTTAAAAGGGAAGAGCATATCCCTATTGTTGTTCTTTGTTTTAAACACTTCAAAAACACTTGTTCTTTTTCAACCCCTTGACAAGGGGGTTCTTAAAAATTGAAATTTATGGTTAATTTGCCTCCCTTTCTTTCTACCACCTCAAAATCAACATGTTTGGCTTTTTGATCAACTTAAAAAAGTTGAGAGCATATTCCTAATGCTTTTTTCAAGATGGACAAAGGGTTTTTCCTATTTAAACTAGATATAATTGAATTGCCACAAGTTAAGGGAATGCAAGCTTGTTTTGAAAAATACCTCTTTTGTAGCTAGCAAAGGCTAGGCACTTTTTTTGAGGTTTTTGATACTTATTTTTCTTACTCACCTATTGGTGATAGTTCCCACTCTAGCTCCACCAACAAGTTAGTCAACACAAAGGAACAAAGTGAAGAAAAACTTGAAACCAAATTGACAAATGCACCTAAGTTATTTTGATCAAATTTATCAAAATCAAGCTTAAGAACCTAAAGCATAAAATCAATTTAATGTAAGAAACTTATTTTTGTATGCACTACTAATTTTTATATAATGATCATAAAAATACTCTTCTACCTCTAAAATTTCCAAAAGATTTGTGTTATGAAGTTGTTTAGATTATTTTGTTAGAATCCTTACCTCTCTATTTGACCTTGTAACTCTCAATTCTGGCTTCTGCACTTTTAGGTGTTGTTTCATCTGCAGGAAACATAAAAATAGAGAGTCAAAATAGACAACAAATCAATTTAAACTCAATAAAAAGTAGTAAATTTTAGGCATCATATAATAGCTAATAGGCATTGTTTAACTGTTAACAGGCGAAATTTAAAACTTTGAATGCAGAATTTAAAGTTTAACATGCGGCATTTAAAAATGACAGAGCATTAAAAAAAATTCACAGGTGCTATAGAAAGTTTAAATTGCAGTGAAAGGTTGATCATAGGTGTCAAATGACAGATAGCAGGTGGTGTTTCTCAAGTCATAGGAGATTCTTTATGGTCTAAGGTGTCACACTTCATCTTGTAGGTAGTGAAAGAAATTAAGACAAAGTAAGAAGGATTTCTACAGGTGTCACTTCTCTGCTGGCAGGCGTCATTAGATTTCTCATAGGCATAATTTCTCCTACAAACTGCAAAATAAACACAAAAGTGAAGGAAAAGCATACAAAATTTCAAATAAAGTGAGGAATTGAGGCTCAAAGCCCCACACTAGGCTCCATTTGTGTGTGAATAAGGTACACCTTCATGAAATTGATTTATTTAACTACACTTCTATGGAAGAATAATGAGAATTTAAACTAAGAATTACAATTAAATCAATAAACATCTCATGGATCTCTATCTAAGCTTTGTAATAGAGATCTCAACCTTAATCTATATCAATGACAATCCTAGAATGAGAAATTAACGATAGTAAATGCCTAATCTAGGTCAATTCTCTCAAAATTGCTAGGATATGTAATCCAAATGCTCCTAAAATGATCTTAATTATCTCAATTTTCTATTAAATCTCTCAATATTGCTCAATATACTATGAAATTGACAAGAGGTTTGATGCTTTACATTCAAATTTTTATAGGATCCTTATGCTCTCAAAATGGCTTCTATTTATAGGATTTTCCCAAGTGTAGGGGGTGGAGTTACTTGATCATAGTTAAGACATGGTTGAGTGAGAGGCTTTCAAAAGGTTTCAAATGGGGGGACAATTTAAATGATTGTCTCAAAGGCTGAGACAAAGGGACAAATTTGAGTGATTGAGATTCAAAGTTGAAAATGAGTGATTGAGATTCAAATTTAGGAGTGATCCATGTGCTTTATGTTCTCAATTCCCATTGGTTTCTCAAATTCATGTTGAAAGATATTAGGATTATTTAATTCAATCAATTAATTAAATTATCCATGTAGGGATGAATAGGTTCAATTTGATTTTTTATTTAAACTATACAATTAATTGATTAAAATCAATTATATAATTTTGATTGATCCTTTTAGACTTATATTTGATTATTTGATGTCATGGTTAATTAATCTGTTGATTTAACTTGATTTTGTCCACTTTGATTGATAAATGTATATTTGATTTGATTTTGATCCATGTTGATGCAATTTGATGAGATTAGGATCAATTCGATGAAAAATGCAGATTTGGTTGATTAGAGAACACCTGGTCAATTTTAGGTGTCTACAAATGGACATTTATTAATCTACTTGTGCTCCCCACATAGATCACTCTACCAAAAATTGAGCATATAAAGCCATAACTTGAGGCAGGTCCTGCACTCGGCCATATTGCCTAGAAAATCTCCCAAAATAGAATCTCTCTATCACAAGTGGTGATAAACCTATCATCTACATGGTGAAAACATGTATGGAAGCTCATCATCATCCTCCCACCATCCCTCACAACCAAGGTAAGGTCTCAATATGACTTGATCAATATCATTAATAGTCCTCTGCCAATACTCAAGTTTTCCTAGATGATTCTAGACAACCATGCCATCATACAAAAATGCATATGACCATCCTCAACCTCACACCTGAGCTGCTATAGGTCTTGTGGTAAGGATGTGCTCCCAGGTCCATAGCTATAAAAAATTGCACCTGCTGATATCATTGCACTTTCTCTATACACAAACTCGTGCAAGTCATGATACAACTATGCCAACACATTGGATACCCAATCAAATCTCTGAGGATGTGAAATCAAATCCTCCAAGATGTGACCCCATCCAACTAAGAATCTATGACCTTGTATATCTAGCAGAAGTAATCCATTAATAACTACACCCAAGATCACTAGAAAATTGGGAAATGAAGCAAACTGAGCCCATGTGATGGTATCATCTTAAATAGTGTCATCTCCAAACACTCGTCTGCACACACTACTATCATAAACCTAATTGTAGTATACTCTCTCTACTCGGGTAGGAATCCTCAACAATCTGTATGCATCCTCAGGCATGATAGTCATCTCCCCAAGGGGTAGATAGAAAGTATTATAATCACAGTGCCAACGCTCTACCATAGCTGTAAGTAAACCTTGGTTTAGCTGAAACTGAGGGAGATCAAGAAGGAATCCTAGACCGCACTACTTAATAATCCATCTCTCTAGATCCATTAGCTCATCAACCAAATCAAAAATCCAAGACGCAACATTCTGTACATATAAATTATGAAAATGTGCCTACATTTTGCAAAAAAAGTCAGTGGATCATTTCAATTCAATCAAACAAATCAAATCTATCCTTTCTCTTTTTGAGCGCATCAACCTATTATTCCTAACCTCTAGATCTTGAGAAGGGAGCAATACATCAGTTTTTCTACCCAATTTGATTGACACATAAAACATCTATTTATATGATTATTCTAACATCCTAAACAAAGTAGCATCATTGAAACACATCTATCTATCTTGGAAATCTATCCGGTAATCTAGATGATCAATTGTAAGTAGTTTGATTATCCCAAATCAGGTTTTTCATCAATTTTTTAGCAGGTGTCACTTGGCTAAGTGTATGCGTCATTTCAAACACCACACATTATTTCAAACATCATACACATGATTTGAATCATTAGAGGCATTACTTTATAGTATACATGACATTTCTAAACCCTAAGCGTCATTTAAAACTTCCTAGGCGACATTTAAAACATGCATTTGCTGAAGGGTTTTCTACATGACATTTTAAACATTGGATACCATTTTTTACCTAACTACTAGGCACTATTTACTAATTCTATGCATCATTTCATCACACAAATGTGGTGTAACAACCCTAGGCATCACTAAAACTATCCTAGGTGGAATTTTGCACATTCTAATCTAGAAAGAAACTTTAAAAGAAATAAATGCTATCAAAACATTACAATAAATGCACTAGGAAGGTCAAAACCACTTACCAGAGGTCTGTAGTCTAATGGTTTTTGATATTAGCATGCTCTCTCAAACTGATGCTCTCGAATGGGTACCACCATCACTGTAAATCTCACTAGGATCAGACAAAATCTCTATGGTAAAAAGTGAAAATGAATAGTAAATTTGGGGTTTTCAACCTATTTAAGCTATTTGCCCTAACTTTGGAGAGATTTTTGACCCAGTTAGACCTAATTTGCATTTTTTGCACACTAGGGCATGTTGTGACATCATCATCATCATCATCAATGTTTTTTAGAAATGAAAACATCTTGGATCTTATTCTACATCAGTTTCATTAATCTTTTGTATCTGGACATAAATCTGCTTTCATTTCTGAGGGGGCATCATCATATCATCAAAATTAGGATTCTGCATCATATCTTACATCAAATTTGGGGCATTAAAATTTCAAACTTTTATCAGTGGGGAATTCTGCATCAATTCTACATCAGTTTTGCATCAGGTTCTACATCTATCAAATCAAGGCATCGCATGAGTTTCTCATTAGGTTTTGCTTTAGATTTTCATATCAGGTTATCAATTTTTGCATCAGGTTTTGCATCAATCAACATCAAATCAGTGATCAGGACATAAAGTTTTCTTTGAATCAATGTGATTCACACATCAATTCAAAGAGGGGCATTTGTAGACACGTAAAAATGGGCAAGTGTTCTCTAATCAACTAAATCTACATTTTTCATCAAATTGCTCCTAATCTCATCAATTTCATCAAAATGGATCAAAATAAATTTCAAATGGACATTTATTAAATCAAATTGGGATAAATCAAATCAAATCCAAGGATTAATTAACCATGACATCAAATAATCAAATATAAGACTAAAAGGGACAATCAAAACTATATAATTGATTTTAATCAATCAATTATATAGTCTAAATAAAAAATGAAATTGAACATATTCATCCCTACATGGCTAATTTAATTAATTGATTCAATTAAATAATTCTAATATATTTCAACATGAATTTGAGCAACCAATGAGAATTGAGAACACAAAGCACATGGATCACTCCTAATTTGCAATCTCAATCACTCATTTTGAACTTTTAATCTTAATTACTCAAATTTGTCTCTTTGTCCCAACCTCTAAGACAATCATTTAAATTGTCCCCCCATTTGAAACTATTTGAAAGCCTCTCACTCAACCATGGATTAACTATGATCAATTAAATCCACCCCCTACACTTGGGAAAATCCTATAAATACAAGCCATTTTGAGAGCATTAGAGATCCTAGAAATTTGAATGCAAAGCATCAAACCTCTTGTCATTTTCATAGCAATTTGAGCATATTGAGAGATTATCATAACATTTTAGCATTATGGAGATAATTTTGAGTGCATTTGAGTACAATAGCATCATAATTTGAGAGAATTGAGCTAGATTTAGGAATTTATCTCCATCAAATTATCGTTCTAGGATGGTCATTGATAGAGAGCCATGAGATGATTATTGATTTAATTGAAATTCTTAGCTTAAACTTCCATTATTATTCTATAGAATTATAGTTAAATAAACTAATTTCATGAAGGTGTAATTCATTCACACAAAATTAGATCCATTGAGGTAGCACATAATGAAACATACCTAATGCAACTGCTCCCACGGAGTCTAGTTGGACCAGAAATGGAATGGTTCTCACACCTACCCCATGTAATTTTTTCTTGGGGAGAATTGGCCAAAAAAATCATTGCTCACTATCAAATGTAAGTTCAACATTGAGGACCTCTGTGACATTAAAAAAAGAGATGGAGAATCCTTTGTGAAATTCCTACGAAGGTCAAGGAACACTACAAATAGACTAACATATGACATTCCCGAGAAAGACCTCATAGTCATGTTTGTTGACAATCTGATCCCAGATATGTCATTTACAACACAATTGTAGCTTGCTCCTAACTTCAAGAAACTCATCGAAGGAGGATTTCACTATGAGAAAAACATGGTCAAGAGAGGTATCCTTGCAGACCCTACCTAGAAAAACATGAACAAAAATGCAACAGATAAAGACAAATGGAAGAACAAGAACAAAAATCTCACCAGTGATGGTTCCATTAACGTAAAGATGGTCAACTATGCTCAACCCAAGGTTTCACTACAAGGAGCACCTATGAATAATAAGAAACCCATGGTGAATACTCAGAAAGTGAACTCTCAAAATAAAACACCCACTATGCAAGCAACAATTTTTTCCAATAACCAACCCAACACATCACGCCCACAAAGTTTTCTGTTTCCTAAACAAGACTACATACCATTAGGGGAGTTGATAGAGTCATCCCTAAGAAAGATGATACAATCCAATACTATCACTCGGCCTAAAATCAGAGAATACAAACATGGTTCTATCAAACCAAAGTGGTGGAATGATAATGAATTTTGCAAATTTTATCGGGTAAAAGGAAACAAGACACCCAACTTCTATTGATTGAAAAAAGAAATTAAATATCTAATCGACACAGGGGTTATCGATATCACAAATACCCAATCCAAGGGCACAATTGTTCACATGATCTTCAATGATACATTCCATGATCATAACGAAGGGAAATCCTCAGGGTCTAGTGGATAGTCAAAATAAGTGAATTACACCTATTCTAATGTTGATAAGACCATCAACTACATCAATCCTTCAGATATCCATGTGGCTACTATTACTATTACAGATTTGAATAAAAAATGTGTTGTCTCCATGCATCATTCCAAAGTTGTCTTGCAAGGAGTGCCTTCCACATCAACTATATTAGCTAATCCTCCAACAACCTCTAATCCTTAAACTAGTCTTATGGATCAGCTAAAGCGCACACCTACCTAGATATCTAAGTTTGACCTTTTGCACATATCCCCACAAGATAAGAAAGCTCTTGATCAAGCACTTCAAAATTACAAAACATGGTGAAATACATCACTACCAACAAGCATGCAACCTTTACATACCGTGATGTGCCACCACATAAGCCTCTGCATATTGATCCCTTGCAGCTACTTATCCAAGTTCACAAACACACTATCCAAAGGGTCCTCATTGATGGTGGAGCCAGATTAAACATATGTACTTTGAAAGTAATCAAAAAATTGAGCTATTTTGAATCCAACATTGATGTCACAAGGAGAATCAATATCAGGGCCTATGATGAGGAAGAAAGGCCTTCAAAAGGCATCCTCATACTACCAGTCAGAATAGGCCCAGTTATTAAGAACACCCTGTTCCAAGTCCTAGACCTAGATTTGGGATATAACATATTATTGGGAAGACCATGGATCCATGAGAAGAAAAATTTACCCTCTACTTATCATCAGTGCATCAAGTTCCCATACCAAGGTGTATAAATAATCATTTAGGGAGATCAAAACCTGTTCCAATACTGCAACACCATTAGAAGTAGTAACAAAAATCAAGTACCTTCAAATAAGGAGGCAAGCATTCCTTCCACCTCAAATTCTATTCTCGAGGATATAAAAAGAAGGGAAAGGAAGATATCCATTACATACAAAGGATGTGCTAATTATATCTATGAGGAAGATTTTACCATCACTAACATGCCTTAAAGTCCAAGTTTGTATGGCATGCCTCGACCAAAGACAACACCTGAAACTCTAGAACTAGTTCTAATTAGGTGTCCACCAACCACATTTGTCAAATAGGGGGACATTGCGGAAGAGAAACCTTTCAATCAAGATATAAACACTTAGTTGTATCAAGACCCATAAGAAACACTTCAAGCACACATACCTATGTCAACATATGGACCCAGGTTCACAATGCTACAAAATTTTGGGTATGATGGTATGAATGGTCTGGGGGCAAGACAACAAGGTCTAATGGAACTATCTATACCACCAACCCTGAGAAACAAGAGAGGTTTAAACTATGGAAAAAACATAACTAGTATGACCACCCAAGACATGCCCATCAACCAAGAGCAAGTTTGCTAAGTTACACCAAGGGAAAAACCTAGAACTTGCATTAATCAACAATATTACTCAAATGACTATTTCCATCAGAAGTGGAAACCTCTTATTTACTATTAAACCTTAACCAAGCTATCCAAGATGACAAGGAAAGTGAGACATCTGACGAGAGTTCTAGTATGATTGATTCACATGAGTAAAAGTAGAGATCCCTCCACAATTCTGAACTAGCCATCCTAAACTATTCCCCTCAGTCAATCAACACTATACACCTTGAAGATATGTTTGACCAAATGAACATAGAGGACCAGTCACGTTTTGATAAAAATATTGATAATAATTACTTAGGTGGTGCATCCACATCACATTCTGAGTTTGTTTACACTATCACTGCACTCTCGTTTACCCAAGCAGAGTCATCCCCCATGAGTACCTTTGTCTAGTACACCCTAAATTGATAGAGTGGGATCAACAAGGACAACCTAATATAGATCTCCTTGAGAATGATGAAGCCATTATAGAATTCATGGGACTCAGAGAATGCATGCCATCAGGGGACCACAAAGCAAGTTTATTTATTGACCTTTAAAGATCAACCTATTTTGGGGAAGAAGCTCCTCTTTCCAGTCAAAAAAGAAAAAAGAACCGTCAGTAAGTGAAAACTGCAAGGCACTTGCTAACTCAAAAAATGAGAAGAAAACAATAAAATATGTATCTTCTAGTGAAAACCTCTTTGAGGTGCTATAGGATTGCAAGCAGGAAATCCTCCCCTTAATAGAGGAAAATTTAGCATTACTAGCTGAGGAAATAGAAGAAGTCAACCTAGGTGATGAAAATAATCCCAACAATATCTATTTGGAAAAATCACTTACATCAGAAGAATGAGGGTAGTTCATTAGCTTCTTCAAGGAAAGGTAAATAAAATTTGTATGATCCTACTCAGACATGCCAGGTCTAGATCTAGAGCTAGTGCTACATCATGTACCATTTTTACCAAATGCCAAACCTGTCAAGCAAAAGTTGAGAAAGATGCATCCACATGGTGCCTTACTTGTCAAAGAGGAGCTGAAGAAAATCCTAGATGATAGCTTCATACGATGAATCCCATATGCAGATTGGATATCTAATCTAGTGCTAGTAACCAAGCATAATGTCTAGATCTGCATTTGCACAGATTTGAGAGATCGAAACAAAGCTTGTCCCAAGGATGAATTTCCATTATCAAATATTGACATGATAGTTGAATTGACAACAGGACAACATATGCTATCACTCATGGATGACTTCTTAGGATATAACTAAACAAGGATTACACTAGAATACCAACACAAGACTATATTTATATGTTCCTGGGGCACTAACTATTGGAATGTAATGCCATTTGGCCTTAAAAATGTAGGAGCAACATATTAAAGGGCTATGACCATGATCTCCCATGACCTAATTTATAAAACAATGGAAGATTATGTTGATGACATATTATCCAAGTCAATGCTCAAAGATAACCATCTACAAGTTTTGGGACCAATATTTGATCGAATGCAAGCATACAAGGTCACACTAAACCTAAAAAAGTGTGCATTCGGGGCTACTGCTGGAAAGCTTTTGGGATTCATTGTGTCACATTGAGGCATTGAAGTAGACCCAGAAAGGTCAAAGCCACCCTTGACATGCCACCACTAACCAATCTAAGGAAACTAAGGGGTCTACAAGATAGGCTTCAATCCATAAGGCATTTCATCGCCTAATTAGAAAACAACTGTCATTCATTCCAACATATACTACACAAAGATGTGACCTTCATATGGACAGAACAATGTGAGCAATAATTCCAAAAATTCAAGGAATATCTATTGAAGTCTCCCATATTGGTGCCACCCATTCAAGGCATGCCACAAATTTTGTATATCTCAGCAATTGAGTCAGTGCTAGGAGTTCTCCTAGGACAACATGATGATCAAAGCAAGGAAAGAGCTATCTACTACTTCAACAATACTTTGGTGGGATACAAGACCAACTACTCACCAATTGAAAAATCACACCTTTCTATAGTCTTCACTTCCCATAAGTTAAGACATTACATGTTGAGCCATCAAACAAAGCTGATAGCACACATTTATCCTTTGAATTACTTACTGAGTAAAGCTACACTAACATCACAAATCATGAAATGGGTGATGATCTTAATTAAATTTGACTTAGAGTACATGGACAAAAAATATATCAAATGGCAAGTAATTGTGGACCAACTATCATAGACACCCATAAAGGATCATTAGCCTATAGTGTCCAACTTTCAAGATAAGTCCATTCTCAAAGAAACCAGTAGTAGAGATTTGGAAACTATTCTTTGATAGGTCATGCACAAACCATGGTGCAGGAGTAGGGATATTGCTCATTACTCTAAATAATGATGCAATCCCTAATCCTTTTCAACTCAACTTTCCATGAACAAACAACATAGCTGAGTATGAAGATTTATTCATCCTAGTGAAGATAGCTATACAATGGAGAATCAAGAAACTCAAAGTCCATGGTGTTTCACAATTGGTCATCATCGAAGAAAACAATGAGTACATGAAAAAATATGAAAAATTGATCCCATATAGAGATCTAATGGATAGTCTGCGGACTTCATTCCATTTTATTGTATTCGAGAAGGTACCAAGATTTCAAAGCAACTAATGTCATGGCTACCATAGCAACCTTGATCGACATGCCAACCAATGAGACAAGATACCAATTTATGGTAGAGAAACTAATGATAACGACACATCAAGCTCTAATCATAGAGTTAGTGTTCCTCCTTATTGATCCTTAAATCACATGGTACCATGACATATATAATTACCTCCAAAATAGTGTCCTACCTCCCAACTTGTCTAGGATCCAAAATAATTCCCTCATCCGTAAAGCCTCTAGGTATACCCTTCTTGCTAGTACTCTATATAGAAGAGGTCTAGATGGAACACTTTTATGATGTATCACTTCCATGAAATTATAGAGAGCCTTGTATGAGGTACATGAAGGATTTTTTGGAGCCCACACAGGTGGTAATAACTTAGCCAAGAAGATCATCAGAATGGGATACTACTAGCCCACATTAGAGATAGATGCGAACAAGTATGTGCAAAGGTGTAGGCAATGTCAAATTCACAGAGATCTCATCCATGCACCAGCCCAAGAAATCAATCCCATCACTTCTCCATGTCCATTTTCTAAGTGGGGATTTGACCTAGTAGGTAAGATTACAGCAAACCCATCTAATGGACACAAGTACATAATTACAATAACATAGTAATTTAATAAATGGGTGGAAGCCATTCCTCTCACCTACATCATTGGTAAGAATAAATATATGTTCATATTAAACAACATTATATGTCCATATGGAATTCCTCAAACCATACTCTTAGATCACAGTACACCTTTTCAAAATCAAGATGTTGAGATTATTGCAAACAGTTCCACATCAAACAAGGTTTTTCTTCATTCTACTATCCCTAAGGGAATGGTAAAGATGAAGCCACAAATAAAACTATCTTGAATATATTAATGAAAATAGTCAATGAATGAGGGTGAGACTAACATTTACACCTCATTCCTTCACTATGGGCATACACAACTATCATGAGAACACCTACTTGAGCCACTCCCTTCTCACTAGTATATGGATCAGAGGCAGTCCCACCCCTTGTTGGTGTTTAAAACTATTATGATACAAAAATAAACCAATATATCTTAAGACTGATGTTAGGAGTGGTTAGCTCCAAGTATGAAAGCCCTGTAAGATAACTGGACCAACTATAGGGTCAAGACTTCCCTCTGTGCTTCCAGCTCTGCAAAACCAAGGTGGGTACACCTAATCCAGACTAAACTCAATTATTTGCAACACCTTCTACTTCTAGATTTGAACAACAAATAAATGGTAAGTAGGTACTAAATTCCAACCTAGCATTCATTGACTCTCCACTACCATGGTTGGAATAAGAAGAACAACAACTAAAAAGTAAATAATTTGGTAATGAGTTTGATTTAAGTTTTGGGATAGAATATAGCCAAACCATTCAGACATATATCTCCATAGAATATACTAGTTCTAGATCAGTTCCTTATCCATTGGGATAAATGCTAGTTACAATACTGAAGCTGAGACACCTTATTGGAAAATATTAAAAGCCATAAACATAAGAACTCCCAGATCACACACTACAAGATCCTCAAATAGATATCTAGGCAGAATTAATGTAATATCCAAAGCATTAATTTTGTCTAATACCAAATACTTATGGAATACACATATGCATAAGCAGGACTTATATAGTAAGCCAGAAAACTTACAACTCAATAGATAACACAAAGGAGAGACTTAAATCTAAAACAACATATATTAAGTATGATGAAATTATTTCCTAAATCAGTATGACAAGGAAATATACAATATGACAATATACAAAAGATCAAAGAACTTTCAATCCTATCTTAATACAACTTGAAATACATCAGCTATATCCTAGACTAGAAATAAGTATAAGCCTAATGCCTTCTACTTTTCCATTTCTCTAGCCCTTCTTAAATGGTCTTGAATATTATTTTATAGGAACAATAATTCTACAAGCTTCAAACTATTTAGGGTTAGCATTTACAACCAATTCATGCAAGCATTCAATTATGATGTCAAGTTGAAACCCTAATTCTTCTCTTAAATATGTGCAATCCAATATGAAATCAATTTTCCCTAATCCATGGATGTGAGCACAGTACCCTGAGTGCAAGAAATTCAAAGGCAAGACTCTGGAAGTAGCTCTCACAAATGCAGAAAAGATCAGGCAGTGCTGTATGCACTTATCCTCTGATTATAAAACTCTATCCATCAAATCTAGACATAAATGCATCTCAGCATATCAAATCTCAATCCCTTTGGTCTTTGATGACTGTCTAGAGCTGACCCATAAGATCAAATCACAACATTTATGGCTCTGAGAAAAAATATCTGCTGATCGCCATGAAAAACCCTTTTAAATATTTGAAAATCTATTATAAGGGCTACAAGTGGCACTGAAAAAGACTTTGGATAGTCAAGATCAAGCCTCTGCTCAACTTTAAAACATATCCATAGATCCTCCTAAGTTACCCAGGCTTAAAATCATATCTTTCCAGGTGTCATTCAAGTGTGAAGCCTTAATGGTTAGATGTTGCGCATCTTCCTTTTGAGCCTTTACGCCTGTTGTAAGATATTTTCAAGAATTGCCTAAATTTTAATCCATCTTCACCCTTGGCCTTTGTGAGGTCCTGCCCTGACCTGTCCTAGTTTGACTTTCATTTTGACACTCGACTCATCAGGATGATATTTTGAGTATTGACATTATGGTTTATGCATGTCATCTTTTGGACCTTATGGGTAGTTTTTACAGGTTTTGTTGATGATCACAGTTACCGTACTCTTTATATCTATACACATGCTTATTTTGATACCTTGATTTTGCATGATATATGTATTCAGCTTTGTTCTGTTATCTTTGTTATTATGTTTATTAATGAAATCATGGTTCGAGAATATGATGCTAACACTTGCTTCTACAAATATGTAATGTTATATGATGTAGACGTATACACATGTATATTGTTTAGAAGATGCTATCATTTTATGTTGAAATGTTTATTAATTGGTTTTTTTATAATGTACTGACATCGAGTTTGAGCATGCAGGAATATGGTCATGGTTTAATTCGGGGAAACAAGATAGGACCAAGTGCAATCTGTAAAGCCAAGGTCGACTCTAGTAAGAGAGTGTGACCTCGTTTTATTGTATTTTCTTCTGTAAATGTGATGATTGATTATGTATGTGTGTTAATGGTTTAATTTGTATATTGTAAGTGATTTTTATTTTTTGTGTAAATGTTTAAATGTTTTGCACACTAGCATGCCACATAGGTTGTGATGTGTATTTTGTTGGTGATGTGTCATTTGACACTTTAGTTGTAGTGGCATGTGATGTGGATTTTGGACCCCACCTCTTTCTTGGTAATCTTGAACATTTCCCAAACTAGTAGGTGGTGTATGAGACCAAGGAAACT
>MU224333.1:1141557-1156062 GCA_018584345.1 Thuja plicata | reverse complement strand
TTTGTTGATTCTTTAGAGAGTGAATCATTAGGTTATCCCTCCTAAAATCAAAAGGAAGAAGGATGCAAATCCTTGTCTCATTGGTTTATGTTCTCAAAACCATAGCCTGGCTTATAGTACTCTGTTTTAAGTTAGTCATTGCAATCTCTAAAATGTTCTGTAAGTTTTTACAGTGAGGTTTTTGGTTCATACCCAATGAATGAAACAATCCACCAAATACATAGAGTGAGATATCAGTAATCTTTAAAAGGTAAAACCTTCTTGAGTCTGTGGAGCTCAAAAATGAAGAAGGATATTATCCAATCCTTAGAAATTAGCCTTTCTCTTGCCTAAAATAGGTTGCAACTGAGTATACTAGGTATACTGTCATCATTAGGTAAGTGTTGCAAGAAAAAGTGCTAACAGATGCTTAATGCAATCCTGTCCCAAAAGAAAAAATTCATCTAGAAATTTGTAAGAAAAATTAGAAGATAGTTTTTCATGTGTCTCAAGTTGTCAATAACAAATTATTTAACATTAAATAATTATATAAGAAGAATTAGTAAGATGAACACTCTTAAACTAAGCATGAGATGATGAAACATATTTTGGAAGACTTCCCTTCTTTTATTGTACTATAGTTCTCAAGAGTTCATTATTTATCTATAGAGATAGGAGAAGGAGAAAAAAATCTCTTTGGGACCCCAAAAGGGAATGAAACATGAGATAAATGCCTAATTGGGGAAGTAGATCGGTCAGATGTCTCCACACAAACCAAAGGAAGCACACCAATGTCACCCATAAGAATAGAGGTGGAGAACGAAGAAAAGGAATGATCATAGGTGATATAGAAGCATCATGCATTATCACCTCAATAGAAGTAGAGGAGTAAAAGACTTTGGATTATAAACATCCTTAGACACGTCCATAGTGAGGTGTTCATGCAATGCATTCTTCTATTATGAGGAAAAATACAAGACATTTGAGTGAGGGCAAACAAATGCCAGATGAGCGGACATAGAAAAATATCATAAGTGAATTCCTTCATAATCCAAAGTCTAGATCCAAGAGATATCAACAACTTACAAAATAACCTTGGTCAAGAGAGACATAGAAAAATCTAAATCCACAAGAATACATGCATAGGTGGTTTGAGAGAACATTATAATGGCTGGTGCAGGAGCACCTAGGTAGGATAGTTGTGGGAATGTAACCTAGGGTTTTCTCTTTCTTTGTTTTGGCTTGTATTGGTTCTAGCCAGACCACTAGGTAAATAAAGGGACTAAGAGTCCTAGTGTGTGAAGTGTTTGTAGGTGGATAGGTCTTATTTTGTTCCTTGGTGACCCTTAGGTCCAACTAGGGAATTTTAGCATTTTGTAGAAAAATGAGCCAAGAGAGGGACTATAGGTCCCTTTTTATGTTGTTTCATCATATGTATTGGATAGGACAAGTTTGGCTAGGGTTTGACCAAGTTTGGCCATCAAACCCAAAAGTTGCCAAAAGTTGTCAATGTTGTCATTAACAACATTGACAACTTTTAAGACAAGTTAGCATCTTCAAAGAAATTGGCTAGGTAATTGCCTAAAACTGACCATTTAGTGTTTGGATCATCAATATAAGACCATCCTCAGGATTTGTGAAGGGTTGGAAAGTTTTAGAATTTTCATGTACGGACACTGTTAACCAATAACAGTGTGGATTTGTGTGTTTTGAGGTGATCGAGCAATGTAATGGATTGAAAGTGTTTCTCCAAGCTTTGTTTCTGGTAATGTAGGTTAATATTGAACTTCTTGTGGTGTTAGTTTGGTAATTTGAATAGTTTTGTTTTCTTTTGTAAAATCTTGAAAGTTCAGTCCAGTCGCTGGTCTGGCTTTGAGCGCTGGTTGCAAATAGAGTCTTAACTTTCTTTTCCACTATGGCTTTGGACCGGGCTCTTGGATTAAAAAATTAGACTCCATGTACATTGTGTACATAGTAGGTTGGGCCCTAGAAGTGGTGGAAAATATTTTTAAGATGATGCCCTAGGCGAGCCAGAGTAGCATGGATAGGGATCATCAAAGTTGTAGAGCTAGCTAGAGGGATTGAAAGCATCCATAGCTTCAATCAGAGGAAGTGGGAAGGTAGAGGAGTTAGAGGAGGACCCCCAACTAGGAGGATAAGTTGTGAGGAGTTATCTTGTTGGCCAAGAAAGTCCATTTCTTGTGTAGACAGTGAAGGAAGCCTAAAACCCTAAATTTTTGGCATGAAAGTAGGAAGGACTGTATAGACACTTTAGTGGCCTAAAACCTAGAAAATATCTAGTGTCTCTAAAAAGGGTTTCTATATCCTAAGCTTATTTGGCACTTGTTAAGACATTTTTCCAAGATAATGCAGAAAAGGTGTCCAAATAGGGCTAATTGCTTGTAGCCTTATTTTGGGGGTAAGTGCATAGGTTCTTGGAGCTTGTTTGTGTTTTTGGAGTAAAGTGAGTTTGTAGGGGTTGGAATTGGTCCTGTTGAAATCTTCATATGCTAAATTTTCAATTTTTTGAAGATTGGAATCCATTCGAATCAGATTGTGCAAATGGACAAGAAAGACCAATTTGGGTCTAGTATGAGGTTTGCAAAGTTGTGAGTTCTATTTTGTTGGTGTTTACTAGTTGAAAGGAATTAAGATCTTGTGATAAGATACCTAAAGAGCCTAAGGTGAATATAAGAACCCTAGTAGGTCATTGATTGAACTAAGAGACCCTAGAAGAGGTCTAAGGAGAAAGACTAGTACTACATAAGAGTGATATCAGAGCAAGTTGAGAAACTTGGGAAAGATGGTTTATGTCAAAGGTGGAATCTTGTGGTTCTACAAAGATGGTGACAAATGTAGAACTAGCCAAGGACATGGAGGAGAAGAAGGAGAAAAATAGACTCCTTGAGGGTACTTTGGAAGCAATGAGAATAAAGATGGAAGAACTAGTACATGCTACTAGGAAGAAAGAATATGAAGTAGAATCCAGTAGTAAGGGTAAGAAGAAGATGGAGGAAGAAGACTAGATACCTAAACCTGACCCAGTGTTGAATGAGGAACCTTTCTTGAAGGCCATAAAGGCACTAAGTGGCAAAGCTTTAAAGGGAATACCTTTATTTGGAGGAAAGATTTATATTGAGGCAGTCATGGACTGGATTGAAGCAATGGAAAATCATTTTGAATGTGAAGGGATAAGTGAGGCCCAAAGGGTTAAAGTGGCCAAGTCTAGACTCGGAGGGTCAGCCTTGACTTGGTGGAAATACCTTCAGGATGAGAGGGTAAGTATGGGAAAGAAACCAATAGCAAATTGGAATGCTATGGTAACAAAAATGAAAGAGAGTTATCTTCCAGAGGACTATGAAATACAACTCCCTAGGAAGAGACAAAAGTTGAAGCAGAAAGATCTAGTTGTGGCCTCATATACTGAGGAATTCCAAAGACTATGTTTAAGGTCTAAGTTGCAAGAAGAAGAGCCAATAAAAGTGGCTAGGTACTTGGGTGGGTTGAAGTGGAACATCCAAGAGGAGTTAAGTCTATGGACACCTACTACCATCCAAAGATGTCATTAGTTGGTTCTAAAGGTGGAAGAGAAGAATAAGAAGAAAGGGGAATCTAGTTTCAAGCACAATAGTAACAATAGAGGTAGAGGAAGAGAATAGAGGGATCAGAGAGGAGGCTACCAAGGAAGGGGTAGTGAAAAAAGGTCCCAAGGAGAAAAAAAAATTGATAGAGTAGTAGACTGAGAACAATTCAAGAGGAGGCTATATCAGAGGCAGGGGTAACAATGGGGGTTCTAACAGAGGAAGAATATAGTAGGGCACTATTTAGAATTAGATGCAAGATTCTTGGAAAAGTGTGTAAAGTGATTATTGATTCTGGGTCCACAGACAACATCATTTTAGAGGAGGTAGTGGTGAAGCTAAATCTAGCCAAAATACCCCATGTGAACCCTTATAAGGTGAAATGGCTCAACAAAGGCCAGAGTGTCTTGGTCAATGAGAAAACACGGGTAGAATTCTCCATAGCAGGATAAAAGGACAGATTTCTTTGTGAAATCCTTCCAATGGATACTTTCCATTTGATTCTTGGAATGCCTTGGCAGTTTGATAATGGAGTAGTATATGATGGGAAGGAGAACTCCATTACATTTAAGAAAGGAGAAAAGACATTAAAAATTTAGTCTTTATTAGAGGATGAGGAACCACAGGGTAAAACTCCTAGTGTCATGTTATGTAGTGGTAAGGAGTTGGTGAATGATATAAGAGATGATAAGGGAGAAGGTTATGCCATTGTGCTAAGACCTAAGGATGAGGAGACAATAGTAAAGGAACCACTACCAAAGGAAGTGGAAGAATTTCTTGAGAAATATAAGGAAATTGTGAATGGCACTCCTGCAACCCTACCACCTAAGATGATTATAAGTCATCAAATAGAATTTGTGCCAAGGGAATCCTTGCCCAATAAAGAAGCATACAAGTTGACTCCAGATCAGAACTTGGAGGTAGCAAGACAAGTATAAGAACTCTTGGATCAAGGCTTAATCAAGAAGAGCATTAGCCCATGTGCAGTCCTGGTTATTTTAGCATCAAAGAAGGGGGGAAAGTGGAGATTATACATAGAATCAAGGACTATAAATAGGATTAAAATAAGGTACAAATTGCCAATCCCAAGGATAAAGGATCTTATGGATTGCCTAGGTGGGGCAATGTATTTCACAAAGCTAGATTTGAAAAGTGGTAATCACCAAATCAGGGTGAAGGAAGGTGATGAATGGAAAATGACATTCAAAACCATAGATGGGTTGTATGAATGTCTTGTGATGCCATTTGGCCTCTCTAATGCTCCAAGCACATTCATGAGGCTCATGAATGAAGTGCTCAAGGATTTCACTGGAGAGTTTGTAGTGGTATATCTTGATGATATACTAATGTTTAGTAAGACAAGAGAGGAACATGTCAAACATGTGGAGGCCATATTGAAGAGGTTGCATGAAGAGAAGTTGGCCATTAACCTTGAGAAGTGTGAGTTATTTAAGCAAGAACTAGTTTACTTGGGATTTGTGGTGTTCAAGGGGTCTTTGAAGATGGACAAAGACAAAGTTTCTAGAATCTTGAACTGGCCTCCACCTACCACAGCCACTAAGGTAAGGATTTTTCATGGCCTTACCCAATTTTACAGAAAGTTTATTAGGAACTTTAGTGGGGTATGTGCTCCATTAATGGATACTATTAATGGTGGGGTCAAAAATAAGTTTAGATGGACTTTGGAAGCTGAAAAATATTTTAAGATGTTGAAAAGATAAGTGGCTACTCAACCTGTCCTACAGTTGCCAAGATTTGATAAGTTATTTACCATTGAGTGTGATGCCAGTGGAATGGAAGTAGGGGGTGTGTTAAGTCAAGAGGGTATACCTATTACCTTCTTCATTGAAAAATTAAATGAGGCCAAGAAGAAATAATATTCTTATGACTTAGAGCTATATGCTCTAGTCCAATCTTTGAGAAATGGAGGCATTATCTATTGCCTAAAGAATTTGTGGTATTTACTGATAATCAGGCCCTTAGCTACATCAAAACACAAGAAAAGATAAGTAATAGGCATCTAAAATGGATGGAATACTTGCAGGCATTCACTTTTACTATCAAGCACAAGAAGGGTCAACTCAACAAAGTGGCAAATGCTTTGAGCAGGAGATTGTTAACAGTGCAATAAGTCCACTTGAATAGCATTGGGGTTGAGAGTTTTAGAGACCTATACAAGTTAGATGAGGATTTTGGTGAGGCCTATAGGGTATGTGTTGACTTTGAGAACCATTTTCATAGCAAGTTCTCTGATTACACTTTACAAAATGGTTTGTTGTTTAAAGGTAATCAGTTGTGTGTACCCAAGGGGTCAATGAGGATGAACCTCATACAAGAGAAGCATAATGGCTCTCTAACTAGTCATTTTGGTAAGGACAAGACCTTGGATTTGGTCCAAAGGTTCTACCATTGGCCATAATTGGTGAGGGATGTCACCAAGTATGTAGAACAGTGTGTTGTTTGCATGAAGGCAAAAGAGGGAATGAGTAATGTAGGGTTGTATCAGCCTCTACATGTCCCTAATAGACCATGAGGGTGTGTAAGTATGGATTTTAGTGTGGGGTTACCATAAACTAAATAGGGTTATGATAGCATTTATGTATTTGTTGATATATTTAGTAAAATGGGACATTTCATTTCATGAAGAACTACTAATGATGCTAGCCACACAGCTTATTTATTTTTCATGGAAATAGTAAGGATTCATGGTCTTCCTTTGAGCATTGTCTCTGGTAGAGATGTAAATTTTATGAGTCATTTTTGGAGAACTTTGTGGAAAAGGCTGGGTACTAACCTATCTTTTGGTTCAGCATACCACCCTCAGACTGATGGCCAAACTGAGGTGGTTAATAGAATTCTAGGTAACCTCTTGAGGTGCCTAACTAATGAATATGGATAGACTTGGGATGTGGTCATTCCTCAAGAAGAATATGCTTACAATGATAGAAAGAATAGGATGATAGGCAAGAGTCCATTTGAGATGGTTTATGGCATGTACCCTAGGGGTGTTTGTGAGCTCAGGGATCTTGGTGGAATGGAGTATAGAAGTGTCCATGCAGAAGACTTCACTTCTACCATGAAGGAGATACAAGATCAAGTAAAGAAGAAGATACATGATAGTCAACTTAAGTCAAAAGCCAAAGTGGATGAGAAAAGGAAATATGTTCAGTTTTAAGTGGGTGACTATGTGATGGTCCACTTGAACAAACCTAGACTACAGAAGGGTGTTCCTACCAAACTTCAGATGAAAAGGGTGGGACCATGCAAGATCTTAGCCAAGTATGGAGCTAATGCATATAAGGTGGACTTGCCATCATATTTGAGCATCTCTCCCATATTTAATGTTTAATACCTCATAAAGTTTAGGGGACAGATGGAAGACATCAATCCAACTAGTCAAGGGGTCAATGCTGATGTGGAGGTTACTGTCTTACCTCCAAAGTTTCCTATGGTGGCTGATAAAGTCCTGGACTCCCGGGTCAAGAAGACCACTAGACATAAAGTCTACATGGAGAATTTGATTCAGTGGAAGGGAAAACTAGAATCAAAGGCCTCATGTATTTTAGAGGCATATTTCAAGAAGGTGGGCATCGCAGAGGAGCTACTGTCCACAGGAGTGACATGAATTCTTCCTCTGGGGAGAGTATGGTGCAGGAGCACTAGGCTAGTTGTGGAAATGTAACATAGTTTCTCTTTCTTTGTTCTAGCTTGTAGTGGTTCTATCAAGACCACTAGGTAAATAAAGGGACCAAGAGTCCTACTATGTGAAGTGTTTGTAGGTGGATAGGTCTTATTTTGTTCCTTGGTGACCCTTAGGTCCAATTAGGCCCAATTAGGGAATTTTAGAATTTTGTGGAAAAATGAGCCAAGAGAGGTAATAGAGGTCTTTTTTGATATTTTTTCATCATATGTAGTGGATTGGAAAAGTTTGGCTAGGGTTTGACCAAGTTTGGCCATCAAACCCAAAAGTTGCCAAAAGTTGTCAATGTTGTCATTGACAACATTAACAACTTTTAAGACAAGTTAGCATCTTCCAAGAAATTGGTTGGGTAACTGTCTAAAACCAAATATTTAGTGTTTGGGTCATCTATATAAGACTATCCTCAGGATTTGTGAAGGGTTGGAAAGTTTTAGAATTTTCATGTACGAACTGTGTTAACCAATAACAGTGTGGATTTGTGTGTTTTGAGGTGATCGGGAAATGTAATGGATTGAAAGTGTTTCTGTAAGATTTGTTTCTATTAATGTATGTTAATATTTAACTTCCTATGGTTTTATTTTGGTAATTTGAATATTTTTTATTTCTTTTGTAAAATCTTGAAAGTTCAGTCCAGTCGCTGGTCTTGTTTTGAGCACTGGTTGCAAATGGAGTCTTAACTTTCTTTTCCACTATGTCTTTGGCCTGGGCTATTGGATTATGAAATTAGGCTCCATGTACATTTTTTAAATATTAGGTTGGGCCCTAGAAGTGGTGGTAACTATTTTTAAGATGATGCCCTAGGCAAGCCAGAGTAGCATGTCAAGGGATCATCAGAGTTGCAGAGCTAGCTGGAGGGATTGAAAGCATCCATAGCTTCAATAAGAGGAAGTGGGAAGGTAGAGGAGTTAGAGGAGGACCCCAAAATAGGATGATAATTTGTGAGGAGTTATCTTGTTGGCCAATAAAGTCCATTTCTTGTGCAAACAGTGAAGGAAGCCTAAAACCTTGAATTTTAGGCATGAAAGTAGGAAGGAATGTATAGACACTTCAGTGGCCTAAAACCTAGAAAATATCTAGTGTCTCTAAAAAGGGTGTCTAGATCCTAATTCTATTTGGCACTTGTTAAGACATTTTTCCAAGATAATGCAGAAAAGGTGTCCAAATAGGGCTAATTACTTTTAGCCCTATTTTTGGGGTAAGTGCATAGGTTCTTGGAGCTCATTTTTGTTTTTGGAGTAAAGTGAGTTTGTAGGGGTTGGAATTGGTCCTGTTGATATCTTCATATTATTCCTTTTCAATTTGGTGAATATTGGAATCCATTTGAATTAGATTGTGCAAATGGACAAGAAAGATCAATTTGGGTCTAGTATGAGGTTTGCAAAGTTGTGAGTTCTATTTTGTTGGTGTTTACTAGTTGAAAGGAATTAAGATCTTGTGATAAGATACCTAAGAAGCCTAGGGTGAATAGAAGAATCCTAGTAGGTCAGTGATTGACCTAAGAGACCCTAGAAGAGGTCTAAGGAGCAAGACTAGTACTACATCAATGACCTAAACCACTATTATGAAACATCTTGAGGACTAACCAATTCCAATGTAGCAAGAATTATACCAAAAATGGAGAGGAATATTTGAGAGGTGAATCCAAAATCACAAGAAATTAAAAGATTCAATGAGAGGGTTAAATGAGGAAACTTAAGGTTTTAGTGAGAGCATGTTGACCCTAGAATCAAGAATGGGCAATAAAATATTGTTTCAATCAGAGAATGAATCAAAGGCCACCACAATAAAAAAATTTCACAGAAAGGTAAATTTCTATTTTCCTTTACAAAATTTAATCCCTTATGGTAGATCATGAAGTGTGATAATATTTCTTATTTCCTAATAATGAGTCATAAAGTTTGATTCAAATCATCAATGGTAACAAAACTTATACAATTGCTTCATAGTTATAGTTAAAAAAATAAGAATCCCCACTAATTGTCTAAATATGTGTTATTTATGTCTCTAAATATTTAGATGTACAAAATTACATCCCCATTTCAATGGATGTGGTAGTACTTTTTCTTTTTCACCTTATATTTTACCACCAAATCGGGCATTGCAACGGTGTGAAATGTTGTTAAAAAAAAAATATTTTGAGCTTCTCTTTGTTTTGAGAAAAGTTTAACATTCTCTACTTAACAATGCCAACCACGTGAAGATGGAAGCACATCTGGGCCCTCCTAGGATTCTCTTATGACCCTTATGACACTTTAAGATCTCTAAGATGTATTCTTAGGGATCATAAAGGGTCATAAAGGGTATTCTTAGGGATCATAAAGGGTCATAAAGGGTCATAAGGGATCCTGTGACACAACAACTGAGAAACATAAATTTAGGCATCATGGTCACAATTGTTTGGAGACACAACATAATTGAGTGGTATACCACAACATAATTATGGGTATAACACTCAATTATGTTGTGTCTCCAAAAAATTTTGACCATGATATCTACATTTATATTTCTTAGTTGTTGTGATATCTACATTTATATTTCCCAGCTATCATGTTTATGTGTATGTTCTTTATGTGTTCGGCTTCTCTCCCTTGCACCCAAAATAAGATTTTCCCACTTTGAATCGAGAATGCACATGCAACTACATATAATATATAGTCTTAAAAGGCCTAGATGGACAAAAATTCAATGTACAATTATGGTCTTGAATAGATAAAGTGGAACTGGAATTTCAGCAAGGATGGGAAAAGTTTTTGCATAATTATGAACTTTTTCCGAAATTCCAGTTTCAATTTATCTTTACAAGAACATAATTCTACCATTGAATTTATGCCCATCTGGGTCTTAAAATTATCAATTTATACTTTTAGAATTAGCTCACTCCATTGCAGGGAACAAAGAGAATCCCCTGTGATTTAACATCATTGATGTGCAAGGAAATAGAAAATTATCAAAAGAAAATCTCATAAGATAGTATTTAGATTAAATGCATTGATATACATAAATACCCCAAAAAATGATAAAGAAAGGTAATTTGCTTAATCATGTCACTAATTTGTGCATGTCTATATATTGGTGTCTTTCAAGTGATTTGATTCTAGTCAAGCCTACTACTAGAAATGAGAACAGTCTTAACCAAAAACAAGGTGAATAAGAGTAGTTAGATATTCACGCTAAAACTTAAAATGTCATTAATATGAAACCCTAAGCATATTTGTGGATAAAGTGTAGATTTCAACCCAAAACAATCGTTAAAACATGCCAAACATCTGGCATAATTGTACATTTCATTTGTGTCATTGATATTATTCTTCATCCATCTCATCATCGGGATCATCATCATCGATGACATCATCACCACCACTATCATCGTCATCATCATCATCAACATCATCATCATCCTCCTCATCATCATCATCATGATCAATAGCAACATCATGGTCATTTTCTTCTTCACATTCTACTTCGACTAACTCTTGATCGTGATCATCATCTACATCATCATCCACTTCTTCCTCTTCCTCGGTATCTTCTTCTTCCATCACATTATACTTTATTGGCCTTCCTCTTGGACCATGTCTAACAAAAAATGAACAACTTGATTTATGTGAAACCTCTGAGTAAAATACCTGCTCACATTGGCTTGGAATAACATAGGGCTCTTCCCCAACTGGCTCAAACAACCTTGCATTAATCATTAGAAATCCACTACCATGTTCAATAATAGTTCTATCAAGATCATTTTGATTGAGACATAGTCTGTACCATTCCACAACAAAGAGAACTAATTTGAAGGAATTAAAGTCACAGTCAAGTATATCAACAAAAATACCATAGTATCAATTTTGTGACTCTCAAGGATGTAAGTCATTTCTAGATGAAATATTGGTCACCTGGAAGACTGCACTTATCCCAGAATCACAAGTTCTCTTCGTATCATCCAACTTTTTGATGCGAAATTTATAACCATTGCAGAACATAGACTTGTGGTGTTTCACCTACAATAATGTAAAACATTTATAAATTATTGCATCACGAGTTGAAAAATGTATAGTTTATTAACAAATTTATAAGTACCTGGCGATCTCTTAAACCATATGCTAAATCTATTTCCTTTTGTGTAACATTAGGATCTCCATTATGATGAGCTTGTATAATTAATGAAGACATAGATTCCCATTTTAATCTATGACCATAATGTTGACATCATTCAATCAAGACCGTCATCCAATCTTGATTGTTTGCAATAAACAAATGTATTGCATCCCACTCTTTAGCAACTGTACAAAAGAAAATAGATGATCAGTTACAATAGATTTATTTTGAATATTAAGAATTAATTAACTACAATAACATCTCATAATTTATTATCTTTCAATTTCCTAAATTTATTTTTGCCCACTAAGTACTCCCCTTCAAATTTTTAAATGGAGTCAAGATCCCAAATGCAATCTATATGGGATTTTGCTGCAAGATTAGGAAGATATTGAGTAACGTACACCATCATCTGGTATACCATATATCCTTCAATCATAGAACCCTTGAGACGTGCTCTCTATCATACCAAACCCTTAAAAAATTTCAATTGTCTCTCAACCATCCACATTGACCTAGCATGTATAGGTCCACCCAATTCAATCTCCTCAACTTGGTGTATGAGGTAGTGTTCTTGTGCATTGAAAAAGGTTGAAGGTAAACACTTTTACATTTCACACATTAGACAAGGAATTATTTTCTTCCAATATTTTATATCTTATTTATGGATTTCTTTAGATGACAACCACCTACAAGGGATTGAAGACACAAAAATATATAAATACAAGACTTTAGAATATATTACTGGTTTGATATTATTGTTTGATATATTGAACAAATATCACTTCTTACCTTGTGTATTTGCCAAGATCATATATCACTTGTTTGATATTATTGTCAAAGTTCTCTGGGAGCGATAGGGGTAGCAAATACTGCAATAATTGTCAACTGATCATTTCATACAATGAAAATTGAATGCAGATACACAAATATATTGTAAATACAAAAGAATGTGACTTACCTTGATGAAGGTATGCTAATCATGTGTTTTTATCCTTGACCCCAAATCACTCTTCTTTGATATGACATTGCTTATATTCATAGAAAATCCTATAGGAAATCTAATTTTTCATATCACTTCTTTTATGGAAATACTTTGTTGCTCTGTTAATAACTAAGGAAGAGCACTTGCATTAATCTGGTCTCTGTTGATATTTGATTCAATAATATTTTTCATTGGATGATTGGAATCATGAATGTCACTACAAATTTTGCCATGTTTTTCTTTGTCATGCCTTCCATCCAATATTTTCCATAGTGTCTCTATTACATTCTTTCCAATATACATAGTATCAAACAAATGCACAATTTGTAGTTGTTCATAGTAGGGCAGCCTACTAGATTCTCTAGGATAACATTTTAGTCCTTTTGGAAGCTGGTCTGCATTGCCTTCATGACCTTCAAGATCGTCAAGTACACAATCAGCCAACAAAACATAATTGAAATATATAATTTTCAAACATCGACCATTAGGTGGAATGATATTACCTCAAATTCTATTATATTCCAACTGCCATAAGTGAGGTTCCATTCTTCGGGGCTTTGATGTAGTCTCTTCTTTCCCATTGAAAAGATGTTTTTCTGCACTTCGATACTTATGATTTCTATGGAGGAAGTGCCTATACTCATCAAACACCTGCTTTCTTAAACTTTTGGAATGACGAGATTTCATCTTTGGACTATACATTGGACATGAAAATTTTCCCTTTGTTTGAAGACCTATAATATAACAATACAATTAGATTAAATATGTGAATTTTTAGATTTAGAATTATTGTGTACAACTAGAATTCACCATAACATACCATAGAAATGTGTCAACCCTAGAGCATCATGAATTGTCCACACAAGCATTACATGAAATTGAAATTGTCTTTTTTCAATTGGTCTAGAGATGTCATACATAGTGAAACCATTTCATAACACCAACAACTCATTGATAAGAGGTGGAATATATACATTCATATCTTTCACTTGGTACTTACCTAGTTGAATTAACAACATCAGATAATTATTGTGGCCATTTCACTTCAAGACTTACAATTACATGTAGATAACTATAAAATAATAAAATACCTAGAATAATCATTTCCAACATAATGTGCTCCCTCTTTATTGACATCCATGGTGGAAGGTTATTGTTGATAACAAAAATAGGCCACACCGAGTAAACAGATCTCATCTCTCCATATAGATTGACATCGTCTGCTACCAAAGAAAGCTTGAGATTTTGAGGTTCTTCTTTAAAGTGTGGCCACTTTTCCTCTATGTCCATAAATGATGAACCATTCAAAGGCATTCAAATAATGTCATCTTGACTCCTACCGTGTGCATGGTAATCCATGAATTGTGCCAAGCTATTGCACCTGAATAATCATTTCAGACATGGAATAATGGGGATGTAACGTAGAACCTTGTGAGGCACCTTTTTGTCATTTGATCATCTTGATATCTTCTCATATAGAATTCAGGGCATCCTGTTTCATTTTTTTATTCTTTATGATAAATAATATGATCTTCAGGACAAGTATTTATTGCTTGATACTCCATCCCAATAGGTTTCATAATGGCACATAATTCTCGGTACGAGTGAGGGAGAATATTTGATGGTGGTAACAAAAACTCACCTAACAATCTACAACAAAAAATATAAGTCATTACTATAAACAATCTTAATGGTAAATGTTTCACCTTTTATAAACTATAATGACATATATGACAAACCTTAGCATATGTGACATTGGTATGTTGGATAAACCATTCATAACCTTCAAATTTACCAACAAAAATAAAGTAGAGAGAAGAGTAGATTGGGAGCCTTCGTAAAGGGCTGTGTTCACCTTCTCAAGTAGAGGTATATCATGGATGGTGTCAATTTCATCCTCATCATAATCATCATCAGCAGCAGCACCAGTAGCACCAGTACCAAATGTGTCAATGATCAATGCATTCATACCATCATCTTTAAATGTTTTTATCTGACGCATGATCATCATCTTCCATGGGAACATGATCTTCAGCTTCAGTACTCACACCTCCATGTTCCTCTATATTCACACCCCCATGTTCCTCTAAGATGTGGTGGTCCATATCACGTACTACACTAGGGAGATCAACCTATATAAAAATAATGATAATCAAACCCCCCTTCAA
>MU224333.1:1094370-1115652 GCA_018584345.1 Thuja plicata | reverse complement strand
TTACCTATGATAGGTATTCAGCACTTGTCCCTTCACCTAGGGTGTTGAGGGATTGGATCTCACCATTTGTCCTCTTGGGTGTTGATCTTCATAGCTTACCCCCTTTCCATTTGACAAGAAGACTTCCATTGTGCCACTGCTGCATCACATTGCATTCCCAACATCATCATACAATTTTTCCTCATCCACTCTTTTTTGTTGGGATTGAATTGGTACATCTTCAGAGCAACAACACAATTTTCTGGATTGTGTGGAGATTCACAATCATCACACCAATAATCTTCACTACACATGTTAGCTGAATTTCTCTAAAGAGCATCAAGAGTTCTATCATCATGCCTATCTTTCCTTTGTGGGATAATGGGCTTTCCATCATTTCATTGGGTATTGTATGGGTGTTGAATGAATTTATTTTAGGATTGCCTATTTTTATTTGGAGCTCTTGGATTCTTATTCTCTCCTGGTTTTAAATCTTTTATAGCATTTAGAATTTGTTTCATATTGACCTCCTCTTTAGGTTTGACATTTGAAGGTTTATCCAATTCCTTTCTTGCAGGCTTCCAATCATCTCTTCTACCCAACTTCCTAGATACCCTCCTATTTGTTTCTATATTGATAGTTGTTTTGTAAGCTTCTCTTATAGTCCTTGGATTCTTATCTCTTAGGAGGTATCCCATTTTAGAATCAAATGCATTAAGATAAGTAGCTAATCAAACCTTGTCATCAAGTCTCAAAACTTGGAATAGTTTATGCATAGCTCTTTGAAATATTATGTTGAACTTAGCAACATATTCATTTTGATTATTTTAAATATTGTTGAATTTGTTCAACATGAATCCCTCATTGGTCTTTCACCATATTTATCCTTAAAGCAATCAACTAGTTCATCTATTGACCATATAGAATTATAGGGTAAACCTCTAAACTAGTCCCTATCATCCTCTACTAAAGACTGAATAAAAATTTTCATTAATACATCCTCACATGCAATGTCACAATCATCCATCATGTCCTTAAATTTTTTCAAATGTTATTCAAATGTAATTAAATTATTCCCAACAAATTTGGGAAGTTTGTCTCTAAGTGCACTTGGAACTACATTAGGATAACCAAGGATATTATGAAAGGAAAATTTCATGTACCTTTATGCATGAGTGGATTTTCCTTGAAATGTAGTATTTTCTTGAGAAGTAGAGGCTTTAGTATTTGATGTTGTAGCTGCTTCAAAACCAAGATCAACAAGCCTTGTTGTTTTTCTAATACAATTAGCTTTATTCTTCATCTCCAAAGTAGTAGCCTCCAATTCTGTCTTCTCAAATTCTTTAGCTATAATATCCTTTTAAACTCTATCTCTTTCAAGATCTATGTCCAATTTAGACATTTGATTTTCTGAGACTTTGAGATTCTTGGGCTCATTTATTGAAACCCCTGCCATCCCTTGCTTTCCCTTATATTTAGGGCCTTGATTATTAACCACTTGAATGACAGGTTCCTCTTCAAATCTCTAAGGATTTTCAACATAATTAATTGCCTCCAACTCTAATAATATCCTCGTTCTTTGTTCAAGGAAAACCTGATCCTGTCTGATCTTGTTTTCCTTTTTCTTTTCTCTTCTTTTTCTGATAGTCACTTTCTCCTAGATTCTTCTTTCTACTTTAGCAAGTTTTTCAACCATACTATCAGGATCTAGAAGAGTAGAAACAAATTCTTCTTCCTCTCTTTCATCAGGAGAACTATAATCTCCATAAGTACCTAGTCCCTCATCCACAACCTCTTCATATACTAATGCATTTCCTTCATGACTACGATAGACTCATATTTCTTCCCTAATGTCTTCCCTTTGTCTTTAATCTTGAGAGGTACCTCTGGTATCCATTTCTCTTCTAGGATGATCATATTTGGACATAGTTGGGAAATAATTTCCAAACCTCTCTTCAGGATGTCTCTTTGACCAAGACCTAGTGCCTCTATAACTCATAATGGAAAGTGAGTGACAAAATGATTTTAATAGTTAGCACTGCTGTAGAGATTCTCAGAGTCACCAATCAAAACACTAACAAATATGAATAAATTCAAATAGAGAACTCTTCAAGATAAAATAATGACAAAGGACCAAACTTGAGTAACTCTATGCTTCTAATGATCAACTTACTGGCTAGCTATGAAAATTTACTATACTATCCCCAATAGAGTCGCCATCTTGTTGGAGACTTAGATGGGCTAACTCTATCTCAAAATTGATTTAATTTATTTATACTAGAGCCTCCCTGATAAGGTTAAAACCCTCACTATTCTTTCCCCAATGGAGTCGCCATCTTGTTGGTGTTTAAAATTGTTACGCTACAAAAAGAAACCAATATATATTAAGGCTGATGTTAGAAGTGGTTATCTCCAAGTATAAAAGCTCTATAAGATAACTTGACCAACTATAGGGTCAAGACTTCCCTCTACACTTCTAGCTCTACAAAACCAAGGCAGGTACACCTAATCCAGACTATAATTAATTCTTTACAACACCTTCTACTTTTGGATTTGAACAATAGATAAATGGTAAGTAAGTACTAAATGACAACCTAGCATTCATTAACTCTCCACTACCATGGGTTAAATAAGAGGAAAAGCAACTGAAAAGTAAAGAATCTGGTAATGAGTTTGATTTAAGTTTTGGGATAGAATATAGCCAAACCATTTAGACATATATCTCCATAGAATATCCTAGTTCTAGATCAGTATCTTATCCATTGGGATAAATTATGTATACAATACTGAAGCTAAAACACCTTATTGGAAAAGCCATAAACATAAGGACTCCTAGATCACACACTACAAGATCCTCAAATAGATATCCAAAGAAAATCAATGTAATATCCAAAGCATTAATCTGATCTATGACCAAAGACTTATGGAATACACATATGCATAAGAAAGACTTATACAGTAAGCTAGAAAACTTACAACTCAATAGATAGCACAAAGGAGAGACTTAAATCTAAAACAACTTATATTAATTATGATGAAAATAGTTCATGAATCAGTATGACAAGGAAATATACAATATTAGAATATGGAAAAGATCGAAGAACTTTCAATCTTATCTTAATAAAACTAGAAATACATCTGCTATATCCTAGACTAGAAACAAGTACAAGCCTAATGCCTTCTACATTTCTAATTCTCTAGCCCTTCCTAAATGGCCTTGAATATTCTTTTATAGGAAAAAGAATGCTACAAGATTAAGACCATTTAGGGTTAGGGTTTACAACCAATTAATGCAAGCATTCAATTTTGATGTCAAGTTGAAACCCTAACTCTTCTCTTAAATCTATTCAATCCTGATCTATAATCAATTTTCCGTAATTAATTGATGTGAGCATAGTACCCTGAGTGAAAGAAATTCAAAGGCAGGACTATGGAAGTAGCTCTCATAAATGCAGAAAATATTAGGCATCACTATGTGCACTTATCCTCAAATTATAAAACTCTATTTATCAAATCTGGACATACACGCATCTTAGAATATCAAATTTTGATCCCTTTGGTCTTCAACAGTTTTGCAGAGCTGACCCATAAGATCATATCACAACATTTATGGCTCTAAGACAAAATATCTACCAATTTCCATGAAAAACCCTTTTAAATATTTGAAAATCCTTTATAATGACTATAGGTGGCAAAAAACAAGACTTTGGATGGTCGAGATCAAGCCTCTTCTCAACTTTAAAACATATCCATAGATCCTCCTAAGTTGCCTGGGCTTAAAATCATATTTTGTCAGGTGTCATTCAAGAATGAAGCCTTAATGGTTATATCTTGAGCATCTTCCTTTTGAGCCTTTACGTGTGCCATCAGACCTTTTCAAGACTTTCCTGCATTTTAATCTATCTTTTCCCTTGGCCTTTAACTGGTCTTTAACCTACACTTTAACTCTGGTTAGCTGATTTCCTCTTATCTCCAATTCGCTAGATCATTTTACTAACCCTGGTTCCATCTCGAGATCACACGTACACCACACGATCCAGACAAGATCAACGACCCTCACCAGATCTATTAAATATTTGAATAATTTGACTTTATTTAGAGATTACACATGAGCTGCAGATCTTTATTTCAATGGATGATTATGATTCTTTCTTGGAAAAACCTAACTTGACCTTAAACTAACTCAGCCTAACCCTGAGTTCATCTAGAGATTACGTGACCAAAGCAATCTCCAAGTCACTAAATGATTATTGAAACCCTGAGTTAATCCAGAGATTTAACACAATCCACATGATCAAGAAGGAAATCTATGACCTGCGTGAAATCTCAAAATGAAAAGAGAATATGTCATTTCATTCAGAGACTAAGATACTAAAGCCCACGTTGAGTCACTAGATAGAACAAAATATTTGATCTCGGTTAAGTGACTAAGAGGTAGACTTAAAAATAAAAAAGTGCACATGACATAAAATATTTTAAGTGACTCAGAAAAGGTAATACAAAATTAGAACATGTCTTGAGGGTTTAATGTTTTAGTCAAGAATTTGATACAACAAGACATAGGGTTTTACCTAGAGGCCATAAATAATTGTAGAGACATGGGGAAGAATCTAGAAACCATGGAAAATTTGTCTTGGGCTAACAACCCTCATAGTGGAAATCCCATCCCTAAGAATCTCATTAAAGAATGTCATTTTAGATGAAGACTACAGAGTAGCAAGACTCTATGAACTAGAACTGTTGGATGAGATAAGATAGAATGGACTCAATCATTTACAAGGCTACTAGAATCTCCTTAGAAGGAACTATCACAAGAAGGTCAGACCATGACCCTTTAAGGTAGGAGACCTTGTACTTATGGAGAATCAAAAGAACCAAGTAGAAAGGGTAAAACCAAGAAAGTTTGAGCCTAACTAGCTAGGACCCTATGTCATTGTCACATCTTTCAACAATGGCACATATAAACTGGTGACACCAAGAGGAGATCAGATCCAAGGTTTTATCAATAGCATGCACCTCAAGAGGTTCTACACTTGAGGTCTCAAGGTCAAAAGCACTTATCAACCTATCCAGAAAATACAAAAAAAATAAAAAAATACAAAACGTTACCTTGGTGAAAACCTAGCAAATAGGCACCTTAGTGACAACAAAAAATTCAAAAAAAGAGAAAGTAAAGAGAAAAAAAATTTCTCTCTGAGTGAAAACATGGAAAATAGGCACTGTTGGGTAGCTTGGTGAAAACCTAGCAAATAGAGGCCAAGTGTTTAAATCCCGCTTCACCATCAATGAGCTCCAAAGATCAAAGATTATGCTCCTAGCATGCAAGACTGACTACCCAAGATTATTTTTAGAAGCACAAATCCTCTCTGAGAATCAACACTTACCCATGGTTTGTATTGGTCCACCAGACTAGGGGGCAATTTTAAAAATCCTAAAAAATACCTAAAAATCTTAAAAAGTCATCAAAAATCCTAAAAAGAGCAAAATGTTCTAAAAATAATCAATCTTCATAAAAAAATTTGAATATTGCAAAATCTCAAGCAATAAAACTATCTTGGTTATCAACAAAGAAAAAGGCGATCTAACCAATCAATAAATGTCAAAATCATGAGCTTTTCCAATCAACAATGGGCTCATATGACTCAACTTTATCAACAATCAAACCAACCATCAATGTCAAAATACAGAGCTTTACAAATTAGTAATGGACTCATATGGCTTAGCTTTATCAACGGTCCAATCTATATTCAAATCAAATCAAATCAATCAATTAATAAAACAAATCATTTGTCTTACATAGTGATAGATATGCTCAAAACTAGATAAATCAGTCATATATCAGTCATCCATTCCTAAAAATAGACACAATTAAGCATCAGAGAATCAAGTAATCCAGGAATAATAAATTGTTGACTAGGTCATTCATGTTAGTTGGATTACAGTCTATCTTTCATGGTTGTGTTCTTACGCTACTCCAGGATACCACCAAGTGATGAGAGTAGCTATGATGGATCATGATCTTATTTTCTTTGATTTATGTTTGTCAATTATATAATTTTGATTCTAGGGTAATGATGATTCAAGATAAATGTGGTAGGCATTTTCACCTATTTGGCAACTCTATAGCTCCACAATCTAAGCTTCACCATAGGAAAGAATTGGACAATCCTTTTCTATTATCTTCTTGGTTTTTGCTAATAGAATCATAGTGATATCTAGATGGTCTGTATCTGGGTGCGTTGGATTTTCTATCCTGGTTTTTATATTTATTTCATAAATTTCAGAGATCATAGCGGTATCTAGATGGTCAATATATGGGTGCATTTGGTTCTCTTTCTTTTCAAAATCAGAGATCATAGTGGTATCTTGATGGTTAATATCTAGGTGCATTGGGTTCTCTTTCTGTTCAATCTCTCTACTCCTTCTGGTTATCAGAGATCATAGCAGTATCCAGATGAGCATATGTGGGTGCATTATATTCTCTTCCATTTTCATAATAAGGTGGAATGATGAAAAAATTTAGAAAAATTGATAGCGACTTGGGTCACACATGCTATCTATTAGGCCAAATCTATCAATCGATTCCATACATGATATCCCACCAACTTTCTTCTAACTAACACATGCATTACTCAGATATTGTGTGCATATTAGATTACATTTATTTATTTATTTGCATAAGAAAATAAAGCATGTGCATACATAGTAATCATAATCAAATGAATCTATAAACATAATTATATAACATGCATTTCATAAAACACCATCTTGCATACATATGTCAGTATTATAGGAAAGTAAATCACACATCTACGAGTCTACATAATAGAATCACATCACATGCATTTCATCATAGAGGAAAATATTATAAGCAACATCATGTAGAATCATACATATAGAAAATAAAAATGCACATCATGTAGAATCATAAGATGCATCTCATATATAGATATCAAATATCTGAGTACAAATGAATGGTCACAAGTCTGACAAAAGGAGGGTGACCAACATAAATGTCAATAAATCATCACTACAAATATGATACAGTACAACATCAGAAAATGTCAATAGATCATCACTACAAATATGGTACAGTAAGATACAAAATGGATCAGTAACATAGAATCAACAGGTGCTACCCCAACCCTCACCGCTAGGTGGAAGGGGGGGTTGAAAATCAGGTCTTGGCCTCAGCTACTATAAAGGATCTCAGACCACACCACTGCTCTGGGACCCCTGTAACCTATTGGATCTATGTAAAGCAGTAAAAATGGGCACTCATTGTGTAGAAGGAACAATCGCCTCATAATGTTGGCGCTAGTACTCAATCTCCCTCTCGACCTCATGACCCCATCTTTAGATCTGATCATGGGCATACGTCACTAAAAAATCCTATACTCTATCCAAGTAAGATCTCATATATGCCCAAGCCTATCTCTCCTCGACCTTTTTCACAATAGTCCTGGACTCCGCAATAGTGACCCTACTCTCCAAAGAAGTAGCCCATGCCTCTAAAGCTATAAGTCTAGGCCACATATCGGCTATCTCTTGGGCCTATCTCTCAAACTCTCATGGATCATCATCCATCCCACCCATTTCCATCTGCATATCTCCCTCCTGATCCCTATCACCCAACCCCTCCTCCCCAGTGCCCCGCACTACCCAAGATTCCTCACTCCTCTCATTCTCATTAGTACTACTACTAGTACTCCTACTAATAGTAGAAGATCTAGTACCTACCTCCTTAGTCTCCACCTCCAAAACTACCCTCTCCTTAGTCCTCTCTTCCAAAACTACACCTGTACACTACTGCACTCTCCTAACTAACTGAGGTGCTACATCCTCTTCTATCACCTCCTTGTCCTCAAGAAAAAAACTCAAACCAATATGCCTACCAATCCCATGTCCACCCCTAGTCCTAACTATCCCACCATCCCCACCAGGCTTGGGATCATAACCCTCTCCATCATCCCATCCACCATCCCAACCATCGTCTCTCCCACCACTCTGACCACCATAGTTTCCACCATCCCTACCACCATCTAGCCCACCACCCCATCTACTATCTCTCCCAACATCCCGTCCACAATCTCTACCCCCATCCCTACCACCATCCTTTCCTCCACCCCTACCTCCATCCCTATCTCCTCTCTGTCTCCACTGATGCCTCCTCATGATGGTACCAATAATAGGACAAGACACATCAATCAAGGAAACTGGTCAAGCCTGCAACCACCATGCATTATAGCGAGGGGTAGAACCTGCAAAGAGAACAAGTTCAATCTTAGTACCATATTGATGATAAAGCATAAGAAACTAATCAAAAAGCATCTACAACAAATAGAGAAAAAGGGAGTATAGAAATCAACTAGGGAAAATCAAAACATATACCTGCATGGATAGTAGCTGATCGCCACATCTAAGAAACAAGAAGCAAACCCATAAAATCAATCCTATCTGCATCAAGAGAAATTACAGCACCCCACAAAGTGACATCCCTCAACCAACAAGAAAAGTAAGCATATGAATCAGATACATCATGTCTCTCGCCAAACTAGCACAACACCCTATTGGTGTTGTGAAATCAATCATATGAATGTGGCCACTAACGTGAACAATAAGAAATATCCTTTGTCAATAGAATGGAAGGTGTGCATCCTCTCCATCCCAAATAGGACAATCCCTATAAGGTCTCTAGATAAAGTAAGGCATCATGTCTAGCTGCTGCCTCTAGTACATCAAGTTCCCCATATGGGACTAAACAATAACACCATCATACAAGAATACATATGGTCTCCCTAGAGCATGAGCTCCTATGGGCCTATAGACAACAATATTCTCCAAAACTCAGATCTGCAAGAGAGTGGAACCACATCCAAGACACTTACCTCCAAGGTAAGCTACATAGAACATATGGAAGTATATATGTGCAAGAATACATGGACCCCACACATATATCATATGGTCTCTAACCATACCCTGTAGAACAACACCAAAACCAATAGAGAAGCCATCCTGGCGACAATTAGGAATCAGGATCCCACAAATCAAACTACCAAGAAAGGTAGTCAGCCTATCTAATCCCATGCCAAACCTAGACCATGGGATATCATATGGATCAGACATACCAAGTTGAGCCTAGGGTAAACCAGACAACTCAGACAGGGCTACAATACTAGGACCTTGGGCATACTCTACAAGAGAAACCTAGATGGGCATATGGAGGATGCAATCAAAATCCTCTAGTGTAATAGTACACTCCCTAGTCGATAAAAAAAATGTACAGATGTTTGAATGTCATCTCTCTAGTAGAGCAGAGATGAGACCCCTATTGGTCGTGATCTCAAGCATCTAAGATATTGAGTATAAACCTATCTGTCTAAGGACATTCCTCTCATCCCCAAAAAATCTGAAAATAATATACTAAACTAATGGGTATGGACTCCAAATAACACAGAATAGTCCTAGCATACTGCAAAGCACAAAAAATTCAGCCATCAGTGTCAGGATAGAAAAAATAAAAATTAGACAAGTACATATACATGCATAGAAACCACTAGTAGAGAAAATGTGGTAAACCTAATGCATTTGCAGCAGTTTTACACCAAATTGCGGCATGCAACTGACAATTATGGTATATTCCTCACAATTACAGTAATAAACAACATCAATTGTGAACTCTTATCAATTGTGAAAAGCAATCTGCAATTAGGATATTTAAATTGCAATTGTGGCTAAACTACGGTCAATTGTGAAAACTTGGAAAAATTTTCAAAAAATAAATTGATTTCAAAAGCAATAAATGCAAGCATTAAATGAAAAAGGACTAAGCTACTCATTGGACATCCTATGCTAGCTGGCCGATGGAAGGTACAAACCTGATCAGAAACATGAATGATGCCTGAAAGACCCAAAATAGCTCAAAAAGAATGCAAAAAGCACAAAAAACTATAAACAAGCACACCACAAGATCAGGATCTCCAAGAGTGCAAAGTGACAAATGAATGACCCTCTAAGCTATTTATAAGGGATCTAGAAAACTCTAATTTCAGAATGACCTCTATTTTATCATTCTGGCCCGTGGAAAAATAAACAGTTGATATCAGGAGCATATTGAAGTATTTTCCTGAGTAGTCAGACACACAGATAATCATTTTGTAGTATCAACAAATTAACGCTCATGTCGCTACTTTTTGCTCAAATATGTTGAGGAGGCATAAATACACCTGCTATTGCTAGGGCAAGCTTGGATAGGATCAAATCTAAAAATTCTTTGACACAACGTGATGAATCACATTGTATCAAAGAGGGGAAAATGTAGACACCCTCAAATGGACATACTTGCAACCTTACATTAAAACACTAATTTTCATCTAGTAATTAATGATTTTTAATTATTAATTAATCATCTATTTCTTCTAAATCTATTCATCAAATCATTTTAATCAAATCCTTAAAATTAATTAAATAATTAATTTTATTTAATTAATTAACCTTAATTGATTAATCTTCATTAATTAATTAAATTCAATTTCCTAAAGTTTAAATTTAAATATTTAAACTTATTGTTAATTCTTCTAATTAAATTAAATTAATTTAATTTCATTCAATAATTTAATTCTAAATCCAAAAATAATTTAATTATCTCACATGTTGAATACATTAATTATAAAAATCAATTAAATATTCAAATAAATCATTTCTCAAGTTAAAAAAGGTAACTCATGATCATCTTTTCAGTTAACTAAACATTATCTCTTCTCTCGAAGTTGAAGAGGTAGAGTTTACTAGTTGCTTCTCAGCTAACCAAACTTTATCTCTTCTCTCCAAGTTGAAGAGGTAGAGTTTACTGGTTGCTCCTCAATTAAACTAAACATTATCACTTCTCTCCAAGTTGAAGAGGTGGAGTTTACTTGTTGCTCCTTAGTTAACTAAAAAATCACCTCTTCTCTCCTAGTTGAAGAGGTGGAGTTTATTAATTTCTTCTCCAGTTCATTTTGATCTCAACCATTCATTCTCTAATCTCTAGGATCAATCTCAACCATTCATATCATTTTTAATATTCTATATAATCAACCCTTCACAACCATTTGAAGGATCCAAGATTTTAAGCTTTCATACACACTTACTCTGTAGGATTCTTGCTAAAGGAATTTGAAGCATTCTTGCGATCAAAATCAATATCATATTCTCAACTTTCCAAAATCATAGACACTACTGATACCAATATTGAGCACCACACACACATTGTTTCAGAAGGAGTAGAGAGAGACAATAGAATATTAAAGATTTGTTGGTTTGCATTCATTTGTATTCCTCCTTGATTGCTTCTCATTTTATTGTTCGTAGGTTCATTCTTAGTATTTTGATTGATCTCTTTCCATTGCAAATTGGTGCTACTAACCATCATTATTAAGCATAAAGAATACAACCTATATAGTAACAACCTACTTACTACTCCTAGCTAGCTTCCTATACATTGGTGTGTTCACGCTAGGATGAAAGAAAATTTATGGGATAGGTGGTATATGGCCTCTTACCAACTACCTTGTAACAATTGGGAGGTTCCACTATATTCTTTGAGAAAGATTTATTGTGAGTTTATCCTAAGCTTGAAGCTGAATTACTTTGACATCTGACACTTCCAGAGTAGAGGGAGAGGCTGTATATAGGATAGATATTGGGCCCTTAGGGTGGTAGACCCACAACATAAGAGACATGTAGCTCCTAAACCCATGGTTCATGTTTCTATCAAAATAGACCTGAAGGACTCTATAGAGTTATAAAATCTTTAGGAAGCTACATCATTAATTTATGTCATTGTTGAGAATGACACACACTTAGTTGGAGCATAGGATAGACTAGCACCCACGACACCTCCATCATCAAAAAATGCATCATTTGGCATGGGAAAACCTATTGACCATATGTGTTACACATGCCATAGTGTATGTTCTTGTGTAGACACTGAAGTGAATGCAAATGGTTTGACATCCCATTGGTGTATATGTTGTGAAATTAGATTCCATGCTTTCACTCCAGAGGATATGGCCCTCACCCAAAACTTTTTGAGTATCTTGTTATCTCGTGATCAGACATAGGTTTCTTTATTTATATTTATTCAACATGTTATCAATTAATCACCTAAATCATGTAAAAGTAAATAATTTTTTTTCTATTGCATATCATAAGTTAAAAAGGGGGAACATCAATGTATGTGAAGTATTATATTGAGGGTTGGAAGAGTCTACCTAGCCAAATCAAAAAGAGACTCAAAAATTTATAATTATCATCATCGAGGAGTGTATCAACTTATATAAAAAAATATCTAGGAAACATAAACATAAAGATTAATTAGAAGGAACATCTTGTTTAGCATCTGACTCATTAGAGTCAGGGGATACAATAGTGTATCCTATGATCTTGTGGGTTCTGTAGTTGTCTATTCCAAGCCCTGTCCCTCCTTCTCCTATAGGCAGGTTGGACTTCTTCACTTAATCAATGAAGTCAGCAAGTTTTTTGTCAAAATATGGGCAAGGTATCATTGTAGTATAGCCATGGGATATATCCTTCTTAGAGATGACGATTTATCCATCCCTAAGGATTTGGAGGAACTTACTTTCATTCATCGTTATGACTGTTGTGACCTACGAGTAAACATCATAATATATGAGTCTCTTTAGAGACTCAGTAAGATTCTTGTTATTCCCTACAAGGACATCATTATTGTGTTCCCTCTAGATAACCCACAATATAATAGAGGAAAGAATAGAAAAAAAAAATTACAATATTTCCTGCTGTTATTGCGACCAGAGATGACATGTAGGCTATTAAAGTGAGATTTATAGGTGAGAACAAAAATCCTCCATATTTCTAATGAAAATAGACATTTGAAGAACACATGGACAATAGTCTCAAGCTATCTACAAATAGTGCATTGGTTAGGGTCACCCCCAGGTTTCTTTAAAGGGATTTTATGTAGAAGGAGTCACCATAAAAAAAAATGTGATTTTAGATTCAATAGGTCTGCTTTAGATGGAGGTTAAGTACTTGTTCCAGTTAGAGGGAGGGCTATCAATATTCCATTTGGCATTGGCATCGGTGAAGATATCAGGGCTCTAGGTGAGGAGATGGTAAATTTATTTAGTCTTGATCTGGTGGAGGGGGGAGCTATCTGGCCATGAAATCTAGAAGGAATAGTTGTCAGGTACACAACACCCCGTCAAGAATTGTAGCTTGTTAATGGAATTAGAGAGTATGGAAAATATTCTCAGCTAGGACTTGGGTAAATCAAACCTTGCTTCAATCTCTTCCCATGTGAAAATTTTTCCATCTTATAGTACATCTTGAAAAAATTTTACCCCTCTTTTTGACCATTTCCTTATAGAACAAACTTGGAGTAGGGCTAGAGGTTTACCTTTGTGTTCCAAATTACACCAGAGAGATTTGGACCCACACACCAATCCCCCATCCTCAGTAGGGGTTGTGTTACAAATAAAAGCCCTTACATACTTCCAACTCTTCCATAGAGACTTGAAGCAATTGGATCCTTTCATAATAATATTAGCCTCTATGCTAAGTAGGTCTGTGTAGCACAAATTTGCTAGGACTTTTCTCTGCAGGGATGAGCTCTAGTGAGATTGTTTCTAATCTAGAATTTCCATGGTTCCTCCCCAGAGGAGGCTTTAGAAATCCATTTAACAAAAAGTGCTATACCTTGTTTTCTAAGTTCTTTCAGTCCTAGAGCCCCTAGGTCTTCTATCTAGTGCACCAGTCCCAAGACACAACATGCTACTTATTATTTCCTCTCTCATCTAACCAAAGGAAGTCTCTGATAATTTTTTGGATAAGGATGAATTGATTCTGGTTGAATAGCCATGGAAAAGAGTAGTAAATGGGGTAAGATGATAGGATCTTTTGATAGACTTGGATCTTGCCAGGTAAGGATAGGAGGTGACTATCCCACTTGTTCATCTTGCCGAGGATCTTATCTTTAACCCAGCACTACTATCCATTAATATTAGGATCCATAGAAAAAGGAATTCCTAGGTAGCTCCCAATATGGTTAGGGACCCCCATTCTAAATCAAACTGGTCCCACCACCTCGGTGGGTTATATTCCCATCCAAGCATTACAGACTTGGAGATATATATCTTACTGCCCAAGGTTAGACAAAAAAAGTTCAACTTTCTCATAATGTGTCTCATATTATCTTCATCAAGGTTAAGGAGAATGATTGTGTCATCTATGAACTGAATATTAGACACCTCATGACCATTAGGTAGAGAAATACCCCTCACTTGAGGAGACATGGTATCATCCCTAAGAAAGTAGTGAAGGGAGTCAGTGGCTATGACAAGGAGGGAGGGGACTAGGGGACATCCTTTCCTGATGGATCTACTGAGCTCAAAGAAGTATGCTATATTACTATTAACCTTAATTACAACAACAACACCATACAGTAAGGTGGAGACCATTTTAAAAAATAAGGGTGGAAAGCCTAGGCATTCTAGCATTAACAAGATAAACTTCCATTCAATGTGATCATATTCTTTTTTATAATCTATGAGCAGCATGGAACTCTGCTTCCCTAAGGATTTCCTCCAGTCCATAGCCTCCCAGTAGGTAACTAGATTCAATAATATGGATCTTCCCTTGACAAAACTGGTTTTGAGTATTATTAATCACTTTAGGGAGAACATTAACTATTCTTAATGAGAGAGCTTTGGCTAGGATCTTATAGCCCACATTCAGTAGGGTGATAGGTCTCCAATTATTGACAAGAAGTCTATCCCGTCCTTTAGGGATAAATTTAATAAGGCCAACATTAAGTATAGGCCCTAAGGATCCATTTTCAATGGCCTCTTGGTAAACATTAAATAGACAGTTGCATATCCACTCAATGTTAGACATAAAGAGTTCAACTATAAGACCATCAGGTCCTAGAGCCTTATCATTGCTCATACTCAGAATAGCATTCTTTATCTCTTCTACTGAGATTATCTACCAATAACAACTACATATTCATCTGATACTTTATTAGGGATGAACCCTCTAATCCTCAGTTCATCCAAGACCATAAAGTTATTCTCTTTAGAGGTGAAAATGCTGCTATTAAATTTTGAGGAATCCACAATCCCTTCCTGTGTTGCGATGGTAACCCCATGGTCCATAATGTAGGAAATCATATCCCTTGATTCCTTCTTCTTTAAGGTCTAAAAAAATAACATAGACCCCTTATCTCCTACGTTGAGCCAGTTAATCCTGGCTCTCACCTTGGCCCCTCTGGTCTTAGCTACTTGTAGCTTCCTAAGTGAGTCTCTATAATACATAACTTTATCCAAGAGCCTTGGGTCAGAAGGATTTCTTTGAATCTGAAGCTCAGCCACCTAAAAATTCTCCACACGCCCAAACTCTTTCCCTCTCACATCCTTTTCCTTCTTCTTCCCCATAATTATAAGCATCTTTTGCCATGATTCAGTGGTTTGATTCCATTTTTCAACCTCAAAACCCTATTGAAAAATATCCTCATTATACCAAGCAATGATCCTAATAGCACCTTGCACATCCTCATCTTTAAGAAGAGAATAATTAAACACAAAACCTATTTTACTAGAGGGTGAGCCAATTTGGTTTGAAATAAGGTGAATGCATGAAAGAATAAGGTGGTGTTCTGAGAGGGTGTAGGGTATAACCTTAACATAATTATCCCCTACAGTAGGGGTCAGCTGAATAATTTTTTGTTCAAGTAGATCCTGTCAAACCTTGAGTATATTCTCTTGTCTCCTCTTTGAAAATTAGACCAGATAAACCAAACCCCTTCCGAGTCCCTTGTCTTATCTTCCAAGGGGTCAAAAAATTAAGTTTAGAAACCATTTTGTTCCAATATACCATTTCATTACCTTTCCATTCAAATCTCAAACCTCCTTGCTTATCTTGAGCCCTCTCAACAATGTTGAAATATCCTGCAAGGATTCAAGGTATGTTCTCTAAGTATGAGATCCACTTCCATATGCCAGTCCTAGATTGGTGATCATTTGGAGCATAAACAAAGCATATTCAAAAGATATCCCCATCAGCCTTAAACATAACCCACATTGATCTATTGCATGGAGAGGATCCCTAGCCTATGATAAAATTCCTCCACTTCAAACCAATAAGAATTGAGATTCCTCATTTTTCCTTTTGGTGTTTAGAGGAGTATGTTGTAGCATCTTTCCATATGCATTTTAATGCAATGTCTAGGGAAAATCCAACTGCCTTAACTTCTTGAAGTAGAAAGATTCCTATCTCTTTGTGTAATTGCAAAAAACTTTTAACTACATATTTTATATCAGAGGATTCCAATCCTCTAAAATTCCAGGATGCACAATTGAAAGACATAGGAAAAGGTTATTTATCTGTGTCCAGGAGAGATTTAAAACTCTTGAAACACTAGGCTATATCATTCTTTGGGTGTTTGAAGGGTTTGGGGTTACCAGTCAATAAAGGAGGTCTTCCTCTTTTCTTCTTCAAGCAAGTCCCTCTTGTAGCCTCCAATGGTGCTTTCTTACTTTCCTTATTATCCTTCCTCTTATCCTTATATGAATCTAAGCCAAAGATGAATATTTATCCTTTTGATTTGCATGACTCCTCTTGATCTCTATTGATCTCTCCTTCCTCTAGCTTAAGGCTCCCTTTCTAGCCAACCTCCACCATAATTGCATCAGTTGACAAGGTAGGTACGTCTTTGATTCTCTTCATATCATACCTCCATTGATTAGGTGGGGGAGGGAGGAGAGGAGGTTTTGGGAGTACAATCACTGAGAATTCATTGAGTTTATATTTCAAGGAAAGGTTAGAGATCACCCTATCTTCAGCTAGTCCACTGCCCTAAGTAACAGGGTCAATTATCATGGGGGAGGTTAAAGGGAGAGAGAATTCCCTAGGGCTACCAGCCTTGTCAATTGATACATTAAGGGAGGTAGGGTGGTCAAAAAGGGATTCTTAACCAGGAGGAAGGATAGAATACACTTTCCACTTAGGCTTGGGGATAGATCTAACCTTAGCAACTTTATCCTAGATCATTTCTAGTGCTATTTTATGAGCATTAGGAATCCTATGTTTCAGAAGAGGAGAGAGGACACCAGAGTTTAATGAGAAATAAAATTCACTAACATTCGGGAGATTCAACATTGCTTCAAGAAACATCCACGTATGGTTATGGGGGTTTTGTGATCATCAAATTAACCTTTGAGTTTGTTGAGGGTGGTAGATATTTCCTCTGAGTTGTGCATCCATCTCGCGACATTGTTATCCTTGATGGGTGGTGGGCATTGCAAGGTCTGGAAGTTGGGGAGAGGAGGGTAAGAAGCTAGGGTATCCTAGAGGGACCACTAGAGGAAATTTCAGTTACTAGGGTAGGGGGATCAGCATGGGGAGGAGGAGGGTTTCCAAAGGGAGAGGGAGCACATTTTAAAAAAATAGGGAAATTGATGGGGAATACATCAAGATCAAAGTGTACTATTTTGAGGAAATCAATACTAGGATTAAGGGTAATGAGAAATCTAATATCTGTGTGGAGAATAAGAACATTAGACTGATCAATCCTTAGATCTCTACCAACTATTTTGAGGGCCTGAGGGATAAGGTTCAACAAAAATAAAGGGAAATTTTTAATGACAATCCATCTAGGGATAGACAAGGCCAACACTTTGTTATGCAAGGCTTTGAGTGACCATGGGATGGCTTCAAATTCATATGGGCTTACTCTTGAGAATTTCTTGTCTACAATAGATTTATGAGATTGGGAACTGATGAAGAACATTAAAAATAAGCCCTTTTGAAGCATCCTAGAATATGAGAAATGGAACCCTAATTTTTGGCCCCAAATCCTCTGAAACTAGTCATTAAGGTAGTTCCTAGAATGAATCTTGGTGAAATTAACAACAATGAAGAATATAGAATTATCTCTAAGTCTAACCTTTTATTGTTCAATTGCGACAATCATTTGCGGATGAGCTTTAATGATGATCTTGGGAGGCATCAAAACCTTACCTTCATCTATTGCAGCTTCCTCTAAGGCATTAGAGATAGTTGAGATGAATTGGGCACCCTTTGGTAGCGTCTTCTCATTTTGGACAACATGTTTGAAGGTTCTCAGTTTGGGTCTCACTACTTGTTCTCCATTTTCCACCTACAAAATTTTATGATCCAGTACATCCGCTATGATTTTTCTGCTCTATGTTTGGATTCTAGGGTTACCAGCATTGCTTGTACCCAAGCCTTTATTCCCATGGTTGCTAGGGAAATAACCATCCTTTCCTTTATTGCCACCACCTTACTTGAGGGAAGTGGAGGCCATTAATGGCACCCCAACTTGGGCGCTTAGCGAGAAGGAAAGCATGCGAGAGGGAAAACCCTAGTTGCAAACCACCTTGCCTTGTTATCCTAATATTCCAATGATCTTCTTTAGTTAGGACCATTCATAATGTTTCTCTTTTTTCTCAAAGAAATAACTTTGACATATCCTCTCACCTTTGATTAAATAATTTTTTTTAGAACAATTTAAAGTGACATATAAATAAGATGCATTGCAACGAAAAATAGGTGGTATGAGTACACCATATACTTTTTAATCAACTTGAAGGTCACAAGTAGTTTCACCACCGAGGGTTAAGGTTTGTAAATTTGTTAAAAATATAATAATATGTTGGTTTCAAAATATCTTTTTTAATATATATGTATCATTAATTGGTGTTTTATAGGTCTTATCAGGGGTTAAGATGTCCTAACTTGATGATATTATGCTCAAGGCCATTGAATTTGGCCTAGATAACTTTGCGGTGCCATTTAGATTTAGATATGTTTTTACTTGTATTTAGTACTATACATTTTCTTTTCCCATATATTAATTTTTTTTTATGTTAGTCTACCCCACCTGCCTTGAGGACATCTCATGTGAGAAAGCCATCCTCCAGCATCCTGTGGTAGAAAAAGGAATCCTCCTGCACACCCAAACAACAGAAGGTAATTTAGTACAATTTAAATTCATTTGTTGAAATTTATTATGATTAAACATGTATATGTAGATATTGATAAATGCACCTAATTTATTTGTTCTATACATAAACAAATGGGGTTTATTGAATTAATGAATTCACGTAATGTGGATGAGGTTCAGGAGAGGGAATATGTAACATCTTCATATTCACTTTGGATTTAATTCTTTCTTGTTAGAAATCTCTAAATCTTTCTATGAAGTTATAACATAGGGGTAAAAGTACAAACCTGTGTCACACTTTTATAAAGGAAAAGGTCAACAACATGCAAATTGTTCAAATTTAACAACATAAAAGTGGCATTTGTGTTTACAATTTGAGGATGATGTAAACTATGAAATATGTAAAAATGGATAAAATATATGCCTATAATATTTTTAAATTTTTTTTGAATAAGAATTGACATAATTTTTTAATTTTTGGAGTCCATTTTTTAATTGCTAGAAACTGTTGAAAATCAGGGGTCTAGCTCCCACCAAACAAGTATATGCAAATAATCTATGTTTCCTCTGATTTCAAAATATGTTATAGATAAAATGTATAACTAGTGTAGAAAAGAAGAAAGTTTGGTTTTCAATTTATATTTTATCTATTATAACTGCTTAAAGTTGAACTTATCTGAAATTTTTCAGTTTTACTCTCCCGCCGAATTTCCCCTATCAAATCTACACCATTCAAAAAAATAATTACATATTCTTGAAGAAGACTCTCTCCTCTAGTGTTAAATATAAATTTTAAAATTTTTTGATATGATTTACTATTTATTTATTTATTTATTTGAAGCAACATCTTCTTGAATGTTAAATACCTACTTCAAAGAGAAGAGATTTCCACAATCCATGATAGTAACAAATTAACAATTTCTGGATTTGATTGTGTTATTGATGCAAAAGTTCATAACACAATCAAATCTAGAAATTGTTAATTTGTTAAATACCTACTTGTGTTTTGAAATCATAATATATTAGATCTAATAAAAAAATGATAAAATTTATATGAAAATAATCTTGACTCTCAGCTCTACAAAAGGGTATTTTTTAAAAATATCATTAAAAAGAGTAGGGGTTATTGAAACATCACTTTTCTAAAATAAAATTTTTTCTTTGGTAATTGGACCCAAATTGGTATAAAACATGCATTTAATAGACATTTCCAATTGAAAAAGTTTATCCACTTATCTAACTCAGCTAGAATAAATCTAGCTAGACCATATGTTTGATGAAAAATAATTTTTAGTTAGAAATACTCAGATTTAGCTGTGCTGATAAGTGGTCCTGAAACATGACACAACTTTGAGGTTCAGGAGAGGAAATATGTATAATATTCATATTCACTTTAGATTTCATTATTGCTTGTTAGAAATCTCTAAATCTTTCTATAAAGTTATAACATATGTTATCCTGTTTCATATAGGAAATGGTAATAGTTGCCTCAAATTCAAGGATGCCTCCTAAGAGTATAAGAGAACTATCTGAGGCTCTGATGTACATTTGTTATAAATATGTTAAATTTAATTCCCACCCTAGTACCTTGATATTTTGGGCTGAAAGGATTATTACTTTGGTTATCATAGATTCCATGTTTTGTTTATTGTGATTGCATGATGAGATATTATGAGTATATATTTGGATAATGAAACTGTTTTATAATAAATGATTTAAGGCATTTGCATGAAATTTTTCTTATATAAATGATTGTATTGTTCATAAAGATGATTAATTTATTTTTCTACATGATGACGTTATGATTATTTTGGAACTAACCATGGTAACCCACTTATGCTTTAATATCAATATTTTTTGATGTTCTTGTGGGATGAGGGGAGGTAGTCGTAGTCACTTCACTAGTAGAATTTGGGAAATAAATGACCAGGTGACTAAAATGTTTAGTCACGTTACTAAAAAGTTTAGTCATGTGACTAAAACTGATCATGTTCTACCATTTTTTTGCAATTCACAAATATAAATTTGACTAAATAAATGACCAATTTAGTCATTGGGTAAAATCACAACTAAAATGACTAAATAAATGACCAATTTGGTCATCGGGTAAAATGACTAAATAAATGACCAATTTGGTCATCGAGTAAAATGACTAAATTAATGACCAATTTGGTCATCGGGTAAAATGACCAATTAAATGACTAAATGGAGGATAGTTAATATAGTTAACAAGATTTTTCTAAATTAAATTAAGTAAGCTCATTGGTTTGAAGATTATATCAAGTTATAGTGGTCTAATTAAGTAAATATGTAGGGTATCT
>MU224333.1:1067465-1090172 GCA_018584345.1 Thuja plicata | reverse complement strand
TTTATATTTGCTAGTCAAAATTTCTAATTCTCTTCAAGTTTTAGATATAAAGAACATTTTTTCTTTTTATTATGCAATACAAGATTAAATCATCTCTTATTTGGATGATCTATATTGTTTTAGTCTTTAGATGAACTATAAATGCTTCTTTGTTTTTTGCAATTCTAAAGTTGTCACCTTTAGTCCTGAACATAAAAAAGAGAAGTGCAATAGTAATGAACAATAATTTTGGTATTTCTTATTTAGAGTCTTATGATTATACTATATTTGTGGCCTTTCATTACCTATGTAATTAATATAATGTGTTATTTTTTTTTCTTTTTGCAGAAATGTGTTGATAAACTCAAAGAAGGGGATAAAGTTAAGGTGTTGGATCCATATGATGGTGATGTTGTGGGCATTGGACGGATTCACTCCCTATCTATTTTACATGGAATCAACTTGAAAGGAACAAAAGATGCAAATATAAACATTTTAAAGGTTACAAGTAATGTACCCCTTGCTTATGAAGACAAAATAGATGGAGCTAGTCGTCTGAAAGAGAAAGAGGGAACCTTCACACGGTGGCCACTAAAATATTTGCAAAAAATGACATAGTTGGTCAACATGTTTATCATATACTAGTTGTTAGACATCTTGGCTCAATGTTTTATATTTGAGACAACTTTGATATTTTTTTATTATATTTACGTATATACTCTTTAAATAAATTTGACATCTTACATATATATTTTGACATTGCATACTTTGAATATGATATTTTTTTGACATTATAAAATTTAATATGATGTTTTTTGACATTAGTTCAAGTTTAATATGATTTTTTTTGACATTATAAAATTTATGTTATTTAAAATACTTTTCTTTTTATGACTAAATAAATGATTAAATATACGACTAAATTAATGACTACTTCAACGACTAAATATATGACTAAATATATGACTAAATATATGACTCAATAAATGACTAAATATACGACTAAATTAATGACTAAATATATGACCAAATATACAACCAAATATACAACCAAATATACTACTAAATAAATGACTAAATAAATGACTAAATTAATCAAATATATGACTAAATATACGACTAAATAAATGACTAGATTAACCAATTATACGACCAAATAAATGACTAAATAAACTACTAAATTAATGACTAAATTAACCAAATATATGACCAAACATATGACCAAATATATGACTAAATATATGACTAAATTAATGACTAAATAACTAAATAAATGACTAAATTAATGACCAAATCAATGACCAAATCAATGACTAAATTAATGACCAAATCAATGACCAAATCAATGACCAAATAAACTACCAAATGACCAAATAAATGACCAAATAAATGACTAAATATATGACCAAATCAATGATCAAATAAATGACTAAAATAGTTTAGTCATAAATTTGGTCGCGAGATAAATGATCGAAAATAAACTACCAGTGGTCATGTGACCAAATTTGGTCATTTATCTATAATTTTTGGTACTTTATTTGGTCATATATTGTTATTTTTGTACTAGTGCTTCTACAGGATATCTACATGATGTTGCACTCCCCCTCCTTGTATTCCATTGTCTGTTTACACACACACACACACACACACACACATATTTATATTGGTGTATTTTTTGTTCTTCTTTTGATGATGTGAGATGAATGTAACAGGCATTGACTCCACCTGGTTACACAAGTCTGAGCGTGTCTTAAAATCCTTGAACATTGTTGTTGTTGAGGGGGTTCTACCAATGTTATCTTAAGCAACCCTTGTTGACTTAGGTTCCTATTTAGGGAAGTCATCATATTCTTGGGTTGAGCAGTATTATTATTATCTTGTTGATTTTGAGATTTAAGTTTTGTCAGTAGATTATATTTTATTTTTGCATATCAGTATGTTTTATATTCTGATTCTCAATCTTTTGTTCTCATAAGATAAATATGAATATGGATGTATTGGATTATGTGGTTGAATTTATTATATATGTGTATGTATATATGGGTGTACACAAATATAGCTACGTGTATATAAATATTTGTATATGTATATTTGAATGTGTAAATGTATGAATATGTGAGAATATGCTTGTAAAGTAAATAAGGTATTTGTAGAGTAAAATGAAATTAATAAAAGTGATAAAATTAAATTGCTTAAGTAAAAAAAAAATCTTATCTAGGAGTTTTGAAAGTGAGACCTCCTAGGAGCTAGGCTAGCTTGTTACCATTGGGCTATGTGAGCTCTAGGTAATCCTACTTATGTCTATCTTACTTATTGACTTGTTAAAGTAAACCAAGTTAATTAAAAATTTAAACTTTCAATTAAGGTTCATGGGAATGTGAGAGAGTTGTTTTAACTATTTTGTTTGAACTGACTATATTGGTTGGAGTCACTTGTTCTCATAAAGAAACCCCTCCAACCCTATGATAGGCTATTTGTATTGGGTAGATTTTTGGAGAAGGTTTAGAAGGGGATTTAGAGAAGAAATTTAGAATTTAGGTACATAGCCTATGAGTGAGGGAATTTTTGTAGGAAGGGAAATTTTTTTTGAATCTCAGAAGGGATAGGTGGTAATTTCAAAGAGGAAGTAAATTTTACCCTATAGTTTGGAAGGAAGATCCTGGACGACACAGGAGGTGGAAGAGCTGTCAATTTCTCAACATGAAGGGTTTCTCCATAGGACTCCAGGTAGGGTCTTGAACCAGGAAGAATTTACTTGTGTTTTTGTTTGTGTGTGGGTGTCTATAAAGTTTATGTGATGCTTTATTAATAGATCTATTCCTTAGTTGTTTAGGAAATAGATTTTTTGGATGCATCTTGTTGGAAAAGAAAGGATGTTTTGGAATGAATGGTATTTTAATTATTTCAATATGTCAGTTGGCACAATTCTTGTCATTTTTTGTGATTATAAATCTATCATAGTTTCGAGTTCTAGGAAGTGTAGAGTGTCTCTCTATACTTTTTTTTGTTAGTTAGCCTTTGTGTAGATTGAATGATTTTTCTTTGTTTACTCTATTTGTGAATTAAGTACCATATGGAATTGAAGGAGTGAATTGAGTTTGATGAATGAACTAGATGTTGATTTTGGGGAACTCAAATGGGTCTACCTCAAAAAACCTTTCCAGGACTCTCATCATGCTCAATTTTGGCCATAGATTCAATTTGGGAATGATTTTTTGAGCTTCTAGGAAGGATCTCATACAAGTTTGGATGATAGCGGGTGTTTACATGTATGGGTAACCCTATATTATCATATGAGGAACCTTGTGTAATTGTATTGGATTTAGGCCCTCTATTTTCAGTTTTTGCATTCTATTTTATGGTGTTTTGATCTACAACTTCTATACTAGTTATCTGATCCATATTTGGACCTATTATTCTATTTGATCTTTCTTTTTCATTGCATAAGGTCACCAAATCTATATAATATTGTTCCTTATAAATTCATGCTCATTGTTTATGCTTATTTGATCAATGGTTAAAGGCAGGGCTTGTCCTGATGATGTGGGATCACATGAGAGAGTTCCTAACCTCATGTAACAGGTGTTTAAAGATTTTCAACCTCTTTAATTATGTGTTTGGGTAGGGTATACTGGGAACCTTTCTTTTGTGACGTATTGTGGTGGTGTTTTGTTATGATTCTATCTTTGGTCTTTTTTTGTGTTTTGGGGAAAGACATCTCTTTAGCCATAGATTGCATTAGAGCTTGTGAGTTCCTAGGTTCTATCTCCTGGCACATCAGGTGGAACTTCATAGTTTCACATGCTTGGGTGGAAAATCTTTTTTGAGGTATTGTCCGTGGTCATAAGATGAATTGGTTTGGATTTAGGTTCAGTTGCTAATGAATATCTCTATTTCTATTTCATGTACTTCTATTCTTTGGAGATTCAATTTTACTTAACCTTTGTATGTATTTTGGGAGATATGATGTAATTTTAATATAAATTAAAAGAAAGAGAAGCTATGTAAATGGGAAGGGTAGTTTTTGGGAATATCATAAGGGGATGTTCTTTTGTAAATGGAATGTTGTAATAAAGGATCCAAGTTCTATCTTCACTTCAAGACCTCAAACCACTTACAAATAGGACTCATAGTTCTATCTTTTGGTTTCACTCATCCACCCATGTGAATCAATATAGAGGCATACAATGCAAAAAATTATGAAAATAACAAAAAAATAGGGTTTATTTTATTGATTTGAGAAATACTTACATATAATAGTTTCTCTGCAACCTTGGAGAAAGGTTTACCATCCTTTTTATACAATTCCCAATCATTTCCAACCATTCCAAGTGGTTGTGGATGTTTGGATTCAAATTGTAACCATTTTTCAAAAAGTCACAACAAGTTTTCAAAAAGTTGCATTTTTGCAAATTGACAACTTTGACAACTTTTTAACAAAAGTTGTCAAATTTACAATTTTTTTCCTATAGAATCTACTAAGTACCTTAGGTAAGGTATTTTAATGTTTTCAACTCCTCCCTACTTATTTTATCCTATTCTTACCCATCCTACCCTGAGTTGTCCAAATTGACCAAGGTAGACACCAAGGTTTATAACTACACCTTGTGTCTCCTAGTCTCACAAATAGGAATTGTTATTCCATGTAGGACTCTTATTATATTTAGGTATCCTTGATCCAAAAAACCATCTAATCCTTCATCCACCATTTTGAACCATGCCCTAAATTGGTTCATTTGGAGGTGCTCCTACACCATACTCCCATAGTGCACTAATCTCAAGTCCTATAGAGATAAGTTCCTGCAAATTTGTGCCATGTTTCTCCATGTCCTTTTCATCTATCCAAATAGTTTCCTCTTCAGGAATTCCTTCCCATTTAACCAGGTACTTCTTATAGAAATTATTCCTTGTTTTTTTTATGATCTTTGTGTCCAAGATCCTTTCAAGCTTTTTAGGTTCATGATGGGTATTCTTGCAACACCTTCATGGAGTTCTTCAACTTTTATTTCTATACCTGCATTCACATCAACATTGTATGGGGTTAGATAAAAAAATGTTAAATATGGGGGATATACCAAGGTGTGGGGGAAGCTCAATATCATAGGCATTAGACCCTACTTTCTTCATTAGTAGTTTGGTATGCTTGCCTTTTGGAAACCTCTCCTTTCTCAAGTATGCCCACACCAAGTATCCAATCTACAATTTTACATCCCTTATGTGTTTATCCTTTGCCTTCTTGTAATTTTCTATACTCTTCTCTAATGCCAACTTAACCAAATTATGGATCTCCTTCATACCCTCTACAAAGTGTTCACCATGTGCACTGATGGGTGTGTCATGAGGGATATCTCTAAGTTCCAAGTTACCTCTTGGACATTGACCATATACAATCTGAAAAGGGCTCTTTCCATTGCTCCTATTAATTGAATCATTGTAAGAAAACTCTCCTTGGGGTAGGATTGAATCCCACTTTGCACCATACTATTTTTTGAGACACCTAAGTAGGTTTCCAATGGAATTATTCACCACCTCTATTTTCCCATTAGCATATGGGTGGTAGGCAGAACTAAAACTCAAATTTGTACCCAACCTTTTTCACAAGGTTCTCAAAAAATGGTCAATAAACTTTGCATCCATGTCAGAGATGATTGTTTGAGGCAAGCCATGAATCCTGACAATCTTTAAAAAAAATTTAGCAATGGATGTTTCATCATTTTTACTTTTTCATGGGATGAAGTGTGCTATCTTGCTAAACCTATCCACTACTACATATAAATTTTCACATCCTTTTTGTGTCCTTAGAAAACCCATGACAAAGTCCATACTGCAACTCTCCTAATGTCTTGTAGGGATTGGAAAAGGTTGATGCAACCATGTATTTTTTGATGTGCCCTTTTCCCTCTGAAAAATAGTACATGATTCTACAATCTTCCTTAAATTATTTTGAAGCTTGGGCCAATGATAAAGCCTTCTTACCCATTCCAAGGTTTTGTCCAAACCAAAATGTCCTCCCATACTACCTGTATGCTTCTCCCTTATGGTATTTTCCTACATTGAACACTTGGGGATACACAGTTGGTGTCCTTAAAAAAAATATCATCCTGTACCATTAAATCCACATATTCAACATGGTAAGCCTCAAAAAAATTAGAACAAATTTGATAGATATTACTAAAATCTTCATCATCCTTATTCATGTCATTCAAAGAATCAATTCCTACACTTTGGAGTCTAACTTCTTGCACTACTAGGGTTCTCTTGCTTAATGAATTTTCCACCTTATTGGAAAATCCCTTTTAATGTTTTATAGAAAATGTGTAAGCTTGGATTGATTCAACCCACTTCATATGTTTTTGGCTCTACTTTTCTTGATTGTTAAAGAAACTGAGGGCTTGATTGTCTATAAAGACCACAAATTATTTTGGTAGGAGGTAACACCTCCACTTTTTCAACACTTGGATTAAAGCATACAATTAAAAGTCATAAGAGGAGTACTTCCTCTTTGCATCATTCAATTTTTCATTGAAAAATGGTACATGCCTTCCTTTTTGGCTTAAAATAGCCCCTATTGCAATATTAGAAGCATCACACTCAATAGTGATTTTTTTTGAAAATCAGTAAATGATAGGATAGGTTTCTATGATACCTTTTTTTCAACATCTAAAATGATTCTTCTTCTCCTTCTGTCCACACTTACCTACACTTTTTTCCACCCTTGGTGATCTCAAGAACTGGTGCACACAATTGAGTGAAGTTCCTGATGAAATTCCTATAGAAGGATGCAAGGCCATGAAAACTCCTTACTTCTGTCATTTTCCTTGAGGAATTCCAACTTAGGATAGCTTCCACCTTCTCAGGGTCCATTTTGATGTTCCCACCTGAAATTAAAAATCCCAAATAGACAAGCTCTTCTTACATAAAAACACACTTCTCCAAGTTTATAAAAATCTTTTCCTCATGCAACCTTTTAAGGACTAAACAAAGATGCCTCAAATTTTCATCCTTATCCTTACTCAAAATAAGGATATCATCTAGATATACTATCAAAAACTTACCAAGGAAGGTTTTCAACACTTCATTCATTAGTCTCATGATTGTTCTTGGAGAATTTGATAAGCCAAAGGGCATCACCCTCCATTCATACAAGCCTTCATTAGTTTCATAGGTAGTCTTCCACTCATCACCAGTCCTAACTATTATTTGGTGGTAGCCACTCTTCAAATCCACCTTTGAAGAATATCTTGCACCTCGTAAATGGTCCAATAGATCTTCTATCCTAGGTATAGGAAACATATACCTAATGATGATTCTATTAATTTATCAAGAATCAGTGCACAATCTCCATGTTCCTTCCTTTTTAGGGGCCAAAAGGGAAGGTAATGCACAAAGGATTAGGCTTTTGGTTATCAATCCCTTATCTAGGAGTTCTTGAATCTGTCTAGCCATCTCATTATTTTTTTCTGGGGTCAACTTGTAAGATTCCTTATTAGGTAGGGTTTCTCCAAAAATCAAGTCAATATCATGACTATTATCTCTAACAGGGTGTAGTACACTTGGAAAATCTCTTGATACAATTCCCTTGTATTTATCTAATAGGTCCGCTACTTCCTTAGGACCTATTATTCTCAAAGGTTATAATTCCTTCTCAACCTTCTTTCTCCTATCATCTTTTGGAAAAACAATCAATGCATAGCAAGGGGTTCCTTCTTCTCTTTTTGTCTTTAAAAAATCCTTATCACCTATAAATAAAAACTTTGAATATTTTTGTTCATCTACATTATCAGGAAGGGGTAAAAATGTTACCTTCTCTCCTTTGTAGTTGATGGTGTAGGTGTTTAGTCTCCCATCATGGTGTTCCTCCACGTCATACTGCCAGGGTCTTCCATGGAGAAAATGATAGGCATCCATTGAAACAATGTCACAAAGTACCTTGTCTTTGTACTTTCCAAGTTGAAACTCCACCCAATCATGCTCTTCTATGATGGTTTTTTGGTTCTTTGTAATCCATGAAAAATTGTAAGGAGTGGGATGTGGCACTCTCCTCAATTTTAGCTTCTTTACTTATTCCTAAGAGACCAAGTTATCAGTAGACCCACTGTCAATTACCATTATGGATAATTTATCTCCAATCCTATAGTTGGTTATAAATAAAGTCTTCCTTTGAGGGGGCTCTTGAGTTTTTTGTGCTTTCAACAAGGTCCTTCTCATCATGATAACCAATCCTTCTTCAGGTGGTGTATAGGATCCATGTGTATGATCCCCTTGATTATTTTCTTCCCTTACTATGTTTTCCATTCTCTCCCCTTGATTGTTTTCCTTCTCTAGAGACTTGGATGTAAGGTGTCCTGGTTAGCTACATCTTTAACATCTTGGAAGTTCTAAACTTCTCCCTCCAAATCTACTCTTTAACTTCCTCTTCTTCCCCTATAGGAGCCTCTATAAATTCTATCCCCATGAGCATTCTCTTAGTTTGTTTCTCTAAAGTTCCTAGGACTTTGTCCTCTTCCATTACTTGATCCTCTTCCTATATTGCCAAAGTCTCTCTAACCTCTTCCTCTCCCACCTTGATCTTGTTTCCTTTTTAACTTACCTTCAACTTTCAATGCTATTTGGTAGCATTTATAGAAATTGGTAGGAGTACATATACTTAATTCATCCTAAATGTTTACCCTCAACCCTTGAATATACCTTGAAAGTTTAACACTCTCTAGTTCCATCATCTTAGACTTCATAGAAAGCCTACTGAACAATTTTTTACACCCTGAGACATCCATCTCTTTTTGTTTCAGACTCTGTCTCTTTTTATGAAGTTGAACTCCATAATATTTTGGTGCATAAGCTTCCTTGATAAAATTGACCATCTTCTTCCAAGTAGACACTGGACTCTTATCTATCTTCACTCTCTTATCCTGAGTGAAGTTCCACCAATTTAAGGAAAACCACTTCAACTTGAACTTTTCTATCATCAAATTCTGGTGTTCTGCTATCTCCTCATAGTCAAAGAAACTAGTGAGTGCATCAAGCCAATCCATGACTTCCTCTGAGTCCATCTTCCCACTGTAGATAGGAAATTAAAGCTTACTATCCATGGTCCTTCTCGCTATGGATTTCAAAGTCTTCAAAAGTAGCCTATGGTCTGCAGGGGATTCCTCTTCTTCCTGCATAGAGGCCTCCTCATCACTCCCCTCTTCCTCAACTCCAGAGTTCACACTACTCCCTTTTTGGACTTGTTCCTTAAGCTTCTCCATTTCTTGACTCATCCACTTCCTTTATGCTTCGTGTTCCTTCACTACCCTTAGTAGTTATGCATTAGTCATTATGGAAGGCAATTCAATCTCTTCTCCTCCTTCTGACACAGTTTAAAATTGTCTTCTTCCAAAGATCTAACATTTCTCTGATACCACTTGGAACAAAGCCCCAAACTATATCTCAAAATGGAGTTACAAATTCCAAGTACTCCATTACACTCCCATACAATTCAAGGATCTAAAAATGTTCTTAAACCCACATTATCAACTAATCATCTTGATTAGTCCTAAGCACCTTCCAGAAAATATTCAACCACAACTTGAACCCAACACTTCAAGGATGGAACAAGGGTTCATAGATGTTGACACACTCTATTTAAATAATTTTGAAGATAAAAAAATCATCCATAGACTTTTAGGATGCTTCTTAGACATTTAAGTCTACCAAGGGCTACTACCTGGTACCTATGGTTCACTCGATACATGTAGAAATGCTCAGCCAATAGTAGATAGCTCAGAATATATAGGAACGCTTGGCAATAACTGCCACTCAACACTTACTGGAGGAATTAGAAACTTTCAACATAAAATTACTCAAAAAATATTCTCCTTAATTCTCTAGCACCTTCATAGGTTTCTCTCAAACTAACCTCAACACTCTCCAAGTCAGAGTCTATGGCCAATCACCCAACTCTTAAAATGCCCAAATTCACCACTAAGCCAAATGACCTATTAGCCCTCCATTAACAAAACAAGTGTCCTCAAATGGATCTAATCCTTTACCAAACCAATTAGAACATGTGTAGGGACCTAAAAGACTACCAAATATCCACTCTCAAGTCTCCATTCCATCCTGTTAGGGATTTTTCTTGTATGAACCACAGTGCTTGAAATAACTACTTGAACACTATGCCTCCTAATAATGATTCAGAGACAAGAAAAGCCTAATTGCTAAGGACTGGAGAAGGTCCTTCTTCATTTTTGAGCTCCACAAATAGTCAGGTAGGTTTTACCTCTTAAGATTGCTATTTACATAGTATTTGTTGATGTGGACACTGATTAGTTATGTATCTTTATTGAACCAACTTATGAATTATCTTGCAAATAACCAAACATAACCAGATGCAAGATATAACCATACAAACCATAGTTATAAGCATAACAATAACCAATGATAAAAGGATTCTCATCCTTCTTCATTTTCTTTATAGGAGGGATAACCTAATGGATTCACTCTTCAAGGAATCAATAAAATGGACGGTGTCCTGCTGACAGAGGTCCTTAACAAGTTCAGTTTATTTGTTCTTAGTAACAAAGTATTTTAATTTGATTTTGTTTTGATAACTTGGAATATCTTAGACACAGATAGATTATCAGACTATTTCTGGGCCAGTGCCTATCCTTTGGGCTATAGAGTCAAAATAAGCGAAGATATCATAAAAACAAAACACAGTAAACTACCCTACAGTTCACATGCAACTCAGATAAATTGCCTTACAAGTTATCTTGTCACCTCAAATCTATTGTATCAAATTCTTAATCAAAGCAACATGCTCCTTAAAATTACTTACAAAACATAGTTCTTTGCTCAAAAGAAACTTGTAAGTAATCAAATGGTTACCTTATAACCAGAATGCTACAGAATACCTTGTAAACTTAGCATAGAAAAGCATACACAAAGAGTAAAAAGACAACAATAGAGGAGAGTAAAATTGCATCATATATTATTTATATGATCCAGCTTTTTCATACAATGAAAGATTACACAGCTTCAAAAGATAGACAGAAACCAGAAGATCTGAATTCTGTGATATATTATCTCTTCTTCAAAAAATGTTCCAACATCAAAGACCCTTAACTATTACAACTCTCCCGCTATATATAGATTTTAGACCATCTTGGAACCCCTAAGGATGCAAAAAGCTTCAGATGGTCTCAAAACCCTAACCCTAAAGTTACAAGAGAGACAAAAGAGAGAGAGAGAAGAAGTGGTGAAAGGACTGAGTCAAAAAGGTATAAACAAATATTTCCAATTCTTCTCCCGATCATGCGACTGCAATCAGATTTGTAGATGGTAGCTGGTAATCTTTATGCTGAGTCCTGATAGTTGTGCTCGCCTACTCACCTATATCTCCTTTTGAAATAACTGTCCATCTTGTCTTTGAACAGTGCAGTGCCAACTGTTTACTTTATTCATCATCCAAAATTTCTTCCTCTACCATAGGCTTCTTTTTCTTCAGTGTTGTCATGACTTCCCAGGCCTTTACTTCATCATCTGATGGCCAATTGAAGTCCTGAGTACTCTGTACCTGTACCTTCTGCCTGTCCCATCTTACATCAGTGATGTTTTTGACATCAAGTAGGAACTTGTTGATATCTGTTTTAGCTTTGAAGGCCTCATCCAATAATTTATTGAATCCTTCTATGTCAACATCATTTCCCAAAAGAAATGTATCTTCATTAGGCATCTTGGTGTCAAACTCACTCCTCTAGGCATCTATAGCCTTTACCTGGTCATCATCTCCTTTTAAGGCAGGAATAAACCTATTGAAATCAGCTAAAAAGAGACTTAATTTTGCCTCTATCTGATTCAACTTTCCTTTGAAGAATGAGAGAGAAATGTTTACCCTTTTGATCTCATCTTCAACCTCTGTGACTATTGGAGGAAAATCTTCCCTTATGGCCTGTAGAGATGACAATTTCTCAAACAAATTTGCCCTGGAAGACCATTTTGTGAAGTAAGGGTTTAGAATTATAAGGTACCTCATTACCTCAGTATGCAATACTAGCAACTTATTATAGGTATTGATTACAACATCCTCTTTGTCTTTTAAGATCTCAATCCTATGTTGTAATATTCCTTTTAATGCCTTCAAAGCTATTGCATTTCCTTTTTCTTCATCCACCTTTTGTTCTACAACCTCTTCTGACTTAGGCTTATCCTCAATCTGCATCTGTGGTGGTTGTGCAGGCACATACACAACCTCAGGCTGCACCTCCAATTCATCTGACAATGTCTTTATTAGCTAATCCTTCTGGTATAGTTGTATATGGCACATGTCTCTGTCCTTAGACAATGCACTTGTTTCTTCCAATAGAGCGGTATACCTTTCAGACAATTGCTTTGTCTTGTCCTCATTGAGTTGAGCCCAGTGTGTCATTATTTGGGAAATTTCTAGGTCCCCTGTGTTTTGTACTGACCACACCATCTGATTCCCCACCATATTCTCTTTTATGTTCACTAATTAGGGCTTCTGGTCCTTAGGGCTCAAACTCCACATGGAAAAGGCCTGAGACTTTGGGTTATACCCAAATCCTTTGATCATTTCTCCCACCTGGACTTCACTAACCATTTTAAGGCCAGACTGCTTCCTAATTTGATCTATAATGAATGCAGAGGCCAAATCCCATCCTTCAGCCAATAAGATCCCACTTCCTAACACCATCTTCCTGGCATCTTCAGGAGAGATGTCCTCATTTTCAGGATCATAATTTTGTAGGGCCACCAGAGATTCATTTGTAATGGTTTCTTTTCCATCCATAGTTAATTGGGACTTTATTTGCTCTTGTGCCACCTGAGGAAGTCTTTAAACTCCTCTATCTTTACAAAATTGTTATCATCTAGGAACTTTTGCTGGTTAAGCAATCTTTTATCTACACAGGCTCTGAGTGGAATCTCAACTTCATCTTCTAGGTCAGGCCTTTGCTTCTTTCCTTATCTGATTTCTTTTCTCAGGTTATGATCATATAACCTGGTGCCTGGTACTAAGGCTTTAGCCTTATCCTTTTTCTTACTTTTCCCTTCTATTGAAGGTTGACCTAATTCTAATTTCTGCCTCTTTTCAGCTGGTTCCTCTACATCATCTGGCTAAGTAGCAACTGTCAAATCTATAATGTGTTGTTCTACTTCCTGCAACTGTGGGATCTCAGCTATTTCTTGCTCTGAGGCTTGTTGTGGTGGAGGATTCATAGGAGGACGTGCATAATCACTATCATCATCACTCTCCTCTTCTGATTCTGAGTGTTCAGGTGACTGAGCACCTTTCTTATCTAGGACTGTATCCAATTTTTCTGCTAGCACATAGTAGTTTTCAATCATGGCCTTAATCCTATCAAAATAGGAGAGATCAGGGTAAAAACCCCCAAAGGATAACCCATTTCTTTTTGTTTGTCTCTACAGTTTCAGCAGCTCCTAAATTCTTAGTCTTCTCATATGAATGGTATCTTCATCTAAGAGGTTTCTTGTGGAATCTTCCTCTATACATTCACAATGAACATTGGTATTAGGGATAGTAGGAGTATACAACTTCCTAACCCCTGCCATGAAGCCTTCTGGGTCAATATACCTAAAAGGGGCTGCCCCCATTCTATACTTCTCCAACCACTGACCCACTTCATCTATGGCATTCTTACCAATTGTAAATTAGCAATCTTAAACTTCCTAGGGGTTATAGTCCCCTTTTTATGAGGTGCAATGTGCTCATTGTCTGTCAGCATCAACTGCCAAATGAATTCCATAGCAGCTACTCGCATAGGCACATGATAAGGCAATATATGAGGTGTATGAATACACCCATATACTCTGATGATGGTGAAATTCTCCTCCAAGAATAAATCACCCCAGTTGTGGTTTCCAGACCAATTTTCTTTATAATTGCAGGGCCTAAGCAATTGGATAATCTTCAATGGGACTCTAGTCCTGCTTGTCCCTAAACTTTGCACAATTGGATACACAATCCAATTTTGGAAGGCACAGTAGTCAAATTCTCTGGAAGTATAATTCCAAACCCTAACCCAAAAGTTGGATAGGATTTGGTTGTGCTTGATAGAATCTATGAGGGGATAAGTCATGAACCTTCATGATTACAAAATTGAAGTATAAGAGAAGGTGCATTAGAATTGATTAATGCAAGAATTTAGGCTTCTTCTCCTTAGGGTTCTTTAATCTCTTCTGCATTGCAACAAAACCCTCATGCATTTCATCTATTATATGCTGAATGTAATCATAGCTAGTGCTTGAGTGCATTTCTTGTAGGTCTAAAACCATCATCAAGATGCCAGAACTGATTCTCTCTACATCTACGTCCATCCCTAGCACTCTACATAGGGCATAAGCATTGTACTTGATGTAGAAGTGTAGGTCCTTGTAATAATATAGATAGGGCTCAACTATAGGACCTAAGTAATTTTTCAGTTCTTTCAACATATGCTTCTGCAACAAGCCTTTTGCAATACCAGGCTTAGAACTGTATCTCTTCTCCTACCTCGTCATGTCAATTTTTGTAGACATGGTACTGAATAAGCCAAAGGCTTGCATGAATGAGTTTATGTTCAAAATTAACAAGGCAGTTCCATCATCCCTTTTAATGGTCTTTGTGAGGGCATCATAGTGATTTGCTAGGTCAAGAAATAGGTCTACATCTAAGAAAACATCAGGAACAAGTAACCTAGCAAGATCACATGTCCAAGGGTTTGAAACAGGGATGGGCTTATCAGAATTCTTATAGAAGTATGTGAAAAAAGAGTAACTTGTTGTGCTTGGGGTCACAACATCTCGAATGTTTTTGTACTCGTCCAGGAGGACACTATCATTGGCTTTCTTATTCTGCATTGAACCTGGCAGAAGCTGGAGAAACTCATTAGAGAAACTCAGTTTTCCTTTTTGTTCCTCTCCACTGCCCCCACTTGTTGAAGCGATGCTCACAGCTCTACTCATCCTTGCAATGCCTTGAATCTCTTTTCTCTAATTGATATTGAAACAAATCTAATCTCAAATATCAGCTGACTATTCTAAGAACAATTTTCTGCAATTTAGAACTCTCAGATGAACCTTGGATACACTGCAAACTGCACAGAATATCACTCTTCTCTAAAAACTTAGCAACCTGGCTCTGAAAACTGAAAGCACAGTGAACGAGAATGAATGCACTATCAACTCCTTATAGCCATCATTCAGAGTACATAGCTCATAATTTGGAAACATCAGTTCTGCCATTAATTCAGCATGCTGTGAACTTTGAAAAACCTAGCCGTAGTTGCACGAAGTTGACAGGAAATCAAATATTCAAAAATGGATCCTCAGAGCAATCATACAATGTTTAAGAAAGTTGACATGTCACCATCTGATTCATTGTCTGTCTTACATCTCAGCTACCCTTAATGCACAGTAATCAAAATTTGAGCCTCTGATTGGTTGCCGAGAGATTTACATTGTCACATCAGAAAACTGTCACCGTTTTTTAGATTTTGTAATCAGGCGACTGCGTGACTACATTAAGTCTCTTTGTCGCGGGCCTTTGTCATTAACCATGGTTCTACCTCTAGACTTGGCGACAATGTGTTTTCATAACATTGGCTGACCTGAGTGATCTTCTAGCGACCATGAGACCCAACTGAAATCAAAGTCGCGCGCAGTTAGCCCTAACTCATCTTTCTTTCTGAGACCTGGTGACTAGCCGTTGCTTTTAACCTTTCACAGTTATCTCTTTTTTGCTGGATGCTTTTATTTTGTTTGAAGACTATGCGACAACCTTTAGTCACCCATTCGGGAGATATATTCAACTTTACCTTAATAGGTTACATGCACCTTTTTTCACTTTTGACGACTTCGCGACAGACCCCTATTGCCAAGTCGAGAGGACTTTTCTTTGGGGCACTTTTCTTTCCAGACTTCGCGACAACCGTTGGATCCTTTGATTATTTCATCTGACGGTAGTCGTTTAACCACCAGATGATCGGGCATACCCTTAAATTATTTCCAGACACCGCGACTGAAGGGAAAGCACCTAGTCTCGAAGTCGCTGAATCAACTTCTTCCTTTTGGCGGCCATGCGATCACTTTTGAACGTCCATCCGCCTTTTGACAGATGTCACTTGATCATTGGTTTTACTTGCTACATACTAGAAAACTGAAGCATTTATCTTTTCTGGCGACATCCCGACTACACTTTGCTATAAACCATAGACGGTTAGTCGCGTAGTCTGAGCTGAAATCTCTTAACTGCCATTCTATTCCGAGACCACGTGACTGAAGGAAAACTTAACTGCTAGCTTTGGCTTGATTTGGCGATAATGCGACATGAAGTAATCGCAAAGTTTGAGAACATTTTCATAACTGTTTGATTTCTCCCGCGATCACCTGACTAACAGTGGGTCCCATCTTTATAAGGCTTTATAACATGAAGATCTTGCGACTATCCGACTGAAAGAAATCACTAAGTCTCGTAACACTGAAGGAATATTCAGAAGTTAAACGAGACCACGTGGCACAAAGAAAAAGCAAATTCAGGAATACATTTGGAATATTCGCTCAGGGTAACGTGACGAGGTGACTTAAAATAGAACACATGCCTTAAGTGAATGAAAAAGTAACGCTGAAACATAAGGCATGACTTAGGGTTTCATTTCATCGTTTAACACTTGGATATGACTAGGGTTTTTCAGGGTTTTCATAATTTGAGCAAAGTTTAGACCTGAAAACCTAAAAACTTGACATGGGTAAGGCGATAATGAACAAGAGAAAGCTGAATTGAGCACAACAAAACTCAGAGTAGGACAAGGAACCAGGAGAACTAGCAAAAATAGGAAATACAACCAACACATCCCAGGGCCAAGTTGTGCTCCTAAAAAAAGAATCCAAGACTATCACATTGAGATGCATGTCCTGAGATTTTAAAAATTTCTCTCATGGCTAGCATTTCCCAACTCCAAGACCCCCAAAGTACAGAGTTATACAATGAAAAAAAACCTATGAAAATAATAGAAAAATAGGGTTTATTTTATTGATTTGAGAGATGCTTACATACAATAGTTTCTCTCCAACCTTGGAGCAAGGGTTTTACAATATTTTTATACAATTCCCAATCATACCCAACCAATCCAAGTGGTTGTGGATGTTGGGATACAAATTGTAACCATTTTTCAAAAAGTCGCAACAACTTTACAAAATGTTGTTTGTTTGCAAATTGACAAATTTTTAACAAAAGTTGTCAACTTTGAAAATTGTTTCCTCTAGACTCTAATAAGGACCTTAGGGAAGGTATTTGAATTTTTTCAAATCCTCCCTACTTATTTTATCCTAATTTAACCCATCCTACCTTGAATTGTCCAAATTAACCAAGGTAGACCCCAAGGTTTATAATTGCACCTTGTGTCTCCTAGTCTCAAAAATAGGACTTGTTATTACATGTAGGAATCTTATTATATTTAGGGATCCTTGATCCACAAAACCATCTAACCCTTCATCCAACATTCTAAACAATGCCCTAAATTGGTTCATTTGGAGGTTCTCTTGCACCAAAAAGTAGTTAGAAAATGAATTCATAAGATGAGTAATTAGATCAAAAGTATTAAATCAGTAACATACGCTAAGGGAACCTTTAAGGACATGGTCTTAGTGAGGTTTAAGAATAAAGTAATTCTGTTGGTTGTTTTAAAAAAATTAATTTCTTTTCTTAGAAGTTTAGACCTCATTCTTCTGGGTTCCCTGGCAGGGGCGTTACATTAAACATGTATGTTTAGATATAAGTACAGTCATTTTTAGTTTTTAAGAGTTTGTCAACTACTTTGGGTTATTAAATTGTATTAATTGTCTTTTACCTATTACAACCCCCTTTGAAAATTCCCACTAATTCTCTACCATTCCATTTATTTAGAATTCCTACTCATAAAAGATGAGTTTTAACACAATAGAGGGAAGAGGTATTCTTGTCTTCTTAACTCATTTTTACTAAGTGCATGCAACAGATTTAAAAATCTCTTGTTAAATCCTTTCGAATTTTTTTCTTGTTTGTTTGAAAACCCTACTTCCTTCCTATATGACTATAATATCTTTTATCACTTAACATATAGGAAATGATCGTAAATGACTCATCAGTGACTTTGCCTCCTACAAGCATAGGAGATCCATCTGAGGCTTTGGTATGGATTTGTTTTTTAGTCCATGCATTTTTAGTTATTTAGTTTTTTTTGACATATATGTTATTAAATTGTATGAATGTTGTTTTACCTATTATAGTCCCCTTCAAGACTTCCCATAGATCCTCAGACTTTGCCAAGTGTAGAAGAAAGAGATGAGGTAATCAACATTTCAAACACAAATAATTTAGAGTCCAATTTTTAGTTATTTTGATGTTATATTAAGAAAATATATATGATTCAACATTTCAATTGTACTTGTGCAACCACATATAGAGGCACGTACTGCTTCAAAGAGGCTCAATTTTGCTGATCCACCATAGTCATAGATATCAATAGATATATATATATATATATAGTTCTAGTTGTGGTCATCGAAGGACCAATTTATGTATATATTTGACATTTGTATTGTATATGTCAACCTTGACATGGCACATGACACATTTTTGTAACTCTATTATTGACTTGAAATTTATGCTATTTTTGTATATGTACATGATTACTGTTCATTTTTTATATATATTAGAGTTGATATTCGTTCCAAGTTGTTCATTGTGTGCATATCTTTCTACATCAAAATTTTTTTATTTACAATTGAAATGTGATCAAAATTGTTCATTGTGTGTATATCCTAATTAGCCTCAAATAGGAAATTGTGGATTTTTGATGAATTTTGATTAGATTTAACTTAATAATGGTTTGAAAGATATGCAGTGTTTCTCGTTTCAACTAAGCCACACTACAAGTTTTGACTTAAACTGAGATTGCATTTCCAAATTAAAATGAAGTTGAATCTCCCAAAACTGAGATAGGTTATTATAGATCTACATATCATGATATCATATTACCTAATGTTTTTCTTATACCTCACACGAGATCCAAGATACGGGCCTTGAAATATTTCTACCCAATGGTGCTTAGTGCACCTTAGGGACACATCAGAGGCATGATTCCCAAAATTTGAGTGAATGTGTGTGCAAAAAAAGGTTGTTCCTAGGGTTTACCTGGCCAACCAGAGCTAATGACATAGATGGTTCAAGGCCATGACAAATGGTTTAGAAGATACATAGTGTTTCTCATTTCAACTAAGCCACACTGCAAGTTTTGACATAAACTAAGATTGCGTTACCAAATTAAAATGAAGTTGAGTCTCCCAAAAATGAGATAGGTTATTTGAGGTCTCCATAGAATGGTGTTGTAGAACCTAACATTTTTATGATACCTCAAACAAGCTCCGAGATATGGGCCTCAAAATATTTCTGTCCAATGGTGCTTAGTGCACTTTAGGGACACTTTGGTCCGATGTGGTTCCCAATGTTAGAGTGTATCCATGGGAGAAATGAGGTTTTTCCTTGGGTTTACCCAGCCAGCTGGAGCTAATGGTGCAAATATTTTGAGGCCATGGTGAATGGTCTGAAAGAAATATAGTGTTTCTTGTTTCAACTGAGCCACACTACAAGTTTTGACATAAACTGAGATCGCATTGCCAAATTAAAATGAAGTTGAATCTCCCAATACTGAGATTGGTTATTGTAGAAATTTGTAGCACGGTCTCGTAGCACTTAACAGTTTTCCAATACATCTCACATGCTCTAAGATATAGGCCTCAAAAGATCGCTGCCCAATGGTGCTTAGTGCACCTTAGAAACATTTTGGTCTGGTATTTTTCCCAACGTTCGAGTGACTACATGGGAAAAAAAAAGGGTTGTTCCCTGGATTTAACTAACCAACCAAAGCTAATGGTGTAGATTATTTGAGGCCATGATGAATGGTTTGAAAGATGAATCACTCAAACACCTTGCATATGAAATTTACCATCTATGAAGATTGGATTGCAGCTACATATATTCAATATATAGAGGATGATATAGACAACCTGGGATCGATGAACATGGGATTAAAACTACATCTATTTATTTTACAACAAAGGGTATCCATCTATAGTCAAAGGTATGATATATAATTAACATTATTCACACTTTATTACATCATAATTAACATATTTTGCATTTTATTACATCATGAATAGTATGAAACAAAATCCATACATGTCATGATACAAAATTCTATATATATTTATAATCAAATGGTACATATTAGAATATATAAATGTAATGATAAAAAATTAAATATATATTTATAATCAAATTGTACACAATACGATATACATAATATGTCCTCTCAATATTTACAAATCAGCCCCATGGCTACTTTTATATACAAAATTTGGCATCTAATATGCACCTGACAACTCACAACCATTTACATATACAAAATTTGGCATCTAAATATGTACATTACATCTCATTGTTGTTTTTATATACAAAATTTGGCCTCTAAATATGTATATAGAGAAACTCCAAAAAAGTGAAGTTATAACATTTCGCAAAAGATATATACAAAATTATCAAAATTATTCTACCATATTATAGAACCATTCTTCTACATGGACCATAATCAATCAAGTGAACCTTATGGATCAACTCTAACCCTTATTGTGTCAAGTATTTCCTCATGGTCGAATTCAAGAACTTTCCACAAATTCTTGTTAAGAGGTCTACCATGATATTTAATCAATTGAATATTTGTTACAACAACAAGGTTAGAGTAATGAAGAATATGTCTGTGTTTGAAAGTCCTCAAACAACTAGTGATTGAAATTTTTGATAGGGTACCTACATTTTATAGAAGGATAAGTTACTACCAAAATCAATGAAAACCACCACATGAAGGAAAAAAATATGTCAAACACATCATCTTATAATAAATGCACCCATCATCTCATTTACATAGTACAATTGAAATAAATTCTCTTGGTGAATTATGAGGTGCTTCTAGACCAAATTCATGCAAAACATCATTAGTGTGAAAAGTACAACTTACATGGTGATAAATATCATAATTCATAAAAAATTCAACATGGACCCTATGACAACATGTAGTATGTGCATGATTAATCTTAACATAAAATAATTTTATCATGTCAAAAAATCTTTGGTTAATTCTAATATGAGGAAAGATTTTAAAAAACCTTTCATAAAATAGTGTTTGAGTAATATCTAAAAAGTGTTTTGGATGTGGCTCATGATTTCTAAGTCCAATTCTTCTTCTAAAAAAATCTCTTTGGTTGGGTGAAACTCTTGTATTGCCATACCAAAATTTTTCAATTACTGCTCTTGATGCATCAATAACAATCTTATCCTTGAGTGGGAGTCTACCTAAGAATTCCTAAAGAGAATTACTGTTAGGATACTCAATTTTCTCTCACCTCTCTAAGGCATTGGGTAATTTTTTTCTACTTATCCTTAATGACTTGCTTGTTTTTCTTATTAAACAAGATTTTTTCATTTTATTTCCCATTATGGTTTATGTGAGGGCACGTCGAGTAAAATTAGCATCTTTAGTACGTGATTTCAAATAAATGGATTGGTATGCATCAAATGGTTTTTTCATAATTGTTCTTTCACTATTATTTTCGGAGTTTCTTAACCCCAAAATTTTCATTGTCTCTCTAAATTTCAGATTTTTTAATAATTTCAAAAAATAATTGGCATCTTCCACTTTGATTTAAGTTTTAAAAATAGTCTTTCCAAATTCTTCTAACCATTCTTCTACATGTTCTTTCAAAAATTTTATCCTCCATATCATTCAAAATATTTTTAGCGATGTTAATTAGAAACTTTGGTTTTCTACAAATTATTCTAGGAGGTGTTAATATTGGTGCTTTCTCTTCATTTTAATTACGTACATTAGATGCATTAATCACATCAGATTAAATTGGTGTATCTTCTTCAATTTCAAATGGTTTATGTTCATCACATTCATTAGGTGTATTCATCACATGCATTTGAATTGGTTTGTCTTGATCATTTTTATATCGTACATTCATCATATAAGTTTGAATTGTTGCATGTTCATCATGTTCATTAGGTGTATTAGATGATGTATCTTCACACAATCTCGTCATACACTCCCTTTGTCTTTCCTTTTCTGCCTCTCGTTATTCATTCATTCCTCTCTCATTCTTTCCCATTGTTGATATTGATTATCCTTGTATGCACCCTAAAATGGTCGCCTAGACTTTGGGCCTCCATTTCTCAATTTATCAAATCTCTGAATCAATATTTTCACAAATATCAACAATATCAATTATATCAATTTCCTTGATGAAATCATAATCAATTCAATATTTCCTAAGGTTTGAGCCTTATTTAATTTAAAAGAGAAAAAATAAAAATAAAATATTATTTAATTAAGAGAACATGCTCTCTTTTAATTAATTAAAAATCTCTTTTAATTAAATAATAAAATCACTTTATCCTAAGCCTTTATTTAATTAAAAGGAATTTCCTCCCCTTTTATTTAAATAAAAAGTCCTCACTTTTCTTCTTATCCTATGTTGCACAAATAAAGCATTATTTTTATAAAAAAGAAAAAAAACACTTTTTGTCTTATGTGAGACACAAAAGTCAACTCCTATTTTCCTATTGGAGGATATTTGTGCACAAGGATCAAGCTTCTTTTTTTCTCCACCCTTGATTAAGACTTTTGCCTCTTAATC
>MU224333.1:1025763-1038173 GCA_018584345.1 Thuja plicata | reverse complement strand
CTGAGAGTAATTTTTACAAATCTTGCAACTCCATGCATAGAGAGCTATGGATCGATTTGTGAGGGCTCATTCTTGAGTTTCCTTGCATGTAAGGATTCATAGAAGTGCACTATTTTGTGTGTACAATCCTAAATATACATCATGATGAACATCCACAATAAAATAGAAATAAAAAAAAAATGAGCATCACCATGCTATAATATAAAGTAAAAATGATAAAATAACTTCAAAAATAAACCCAAAGAAAAATTAATCATTAAAAATGAAAAATTGACTCTTACTGTCATAGAAATACATGTGAAACAGTAGTGGGACCTTGAAACAAGTTGAAATGCTAGATTTTAGGCCCTTGGGAGTATAATATTCAGATTTCCTCATAGCACGTAAGAGTTATGTAAACCTAAATACAACACTTGCATTTCCACATAACCCGTACGCGTTATGTAGGACTAAAAATTTTGGCCTTATTTTTACATAACCCGTACGGGTTATGTAAAACTAGGTGTATGCTAGTAAAAGTATATTCATGAAACATTACAATAATATATTCAATTAGATCAAAGATAAATCTCTAACATGATAAGATATCAAATTGAAAGGATTTAAATCATTCCATGTCTCTCTAACTATGAAAACTAAGGATGCTCTCAGATCTTAAGCATTCCTAAACTGACAATCCATAGAATGCGAATTTGATATATGATGACGATTAAGCTATATGATAAGAAAATTAAGGTACAAAAATGATGAATTGTGATGCAAAATGAATCTAATTATTCTATTGAATTTAAATTACTCTAAACAATGGGTACAAATTGGACTATAATGGAAATGCAAATGATGTTAGATGTAAAGTGGTAATTTGTAGTAAGAAGTGCATGCTATTTATTGGATTTCCCCAAGGGTATGGGTAGAGTGAGTTAACCATGATTAGATGAGAGAGGTTGAGTTGGGTTTCAAATAGGGGGACAAGATGAAAAAATGGGTGGTGAGGATAGAAAAGGATAAATGAGTGGCTAAGATAGCAAAGCTTTGAGTGATCCATGCTCTTTCTATCATCTCTTCTCATTAGCTAATTGATTTTTTTCTCCTTTGTTGAAATTGGGAATTAATTAAATTAAATAATTAATTAAACTAGACATTTAGGGGAATTAGATGGGTTAGATTTGATTTATATTTAATTGAAATATATAAATAATTGATTAAATCAATTACATAGTTTAATTAACCCCTTTTTGGCTTGTATTTAATTAATTAATGCTTTTGTTAATTAATCCTTGATGTTGAATTTATTTGACCCCTTTGAATTTGGTTTACCAAATTTAAGGTGTCTACAAATTCCCCTCTTTGAATCAATGTGTGAAGAACATTGGTTCAAATAATATCAGATGTTTGATGTCCTGATGTTCGATCTAATGTCTAATTTTCTTCCTGATTTGATGTCTGATATAGATTTGATTGATTGATGAAATGAGGATATGATAATGATACAAACTCAATATGAATCCTTGATCTAAAATTTGAATTGGTTTTGATTCCCCACTAATGATTTGATCAATTTTATTAAATGATAGGATGTTGCCCCTGATGATGAAAAAAATTCTAATACGAATCCTTGATTTGAATACTCGATATTTATATGACACCCCCTCGGGAAGTGAATCGATATGGTATTGATCAATTTAGATAATTTTTGGAATTTTGAATTAGATTAAAATTTTGATTTGTTTCTGGATAAAAATCAATGTAGAATATGCCCCAGTTGAATTAGATCATTGATGACAAAAGATTTGATTGATAAAATGTAGTTGATGCTCCAGATAGTTTGATGATGTTCTGATATCATTTGATTCTTGTCAAAATCACTTGGTTGATCTTGCATTAATGTCAATCTGATAGGATGGGTAGGGTGATGTATTTATTTACCTTTCTCAAGATATAGAGTTAGGCAATTTGATTCGCTCAAGATGAGAAAATAGATGATAGGATAAATGATTGACGTTAGATGATAAATTGGATGATTTGACTGATTGATATTTGATCGGATAGGCATACTTAGATGTCTTGATGATTTAAGATCCATTAAATGTTCTCATGAGGCAAAATCAAGGTTTGGTAGAAGAGCAAGGTCATCTGTTGGTGCATGTCTACAGGTGATGGATAGAGTTAGACTGCCCCTATATGTTCAGATGGTTAGGGTGTCCCTAGTTGATCAAATGTATCTTGATGATAGCCTTGATGTAGCATTGATTATTTAATGGATCAGACATTTGATGTACTTCAATTATGGACTATAATGGTATAACCATGTGGTGTAGGAGCACCTTAGGATCCTAGTTAAGATCATACAATTTTGGCTTGTAGCTGGTTATAGCCAATGACTAGGAGAATAAGGACTAAGGATAAAGTCCCAAGTTTGGTGTGGTGTGTTTTTGTAGGTAGGATTCTTTAGGGTCATGTCTTTGGTTTGATCCGATAGGTTCTAGTCTCACTATTTTCTTAAGACCTAGAAGAGTCAAAGTTGGTTAAACATTGACCAAAATGCAAAAATGGAGGGAAAGATGTTATTTTATTGTTTTTGAGTAATTTGGGATCCAATAGAGTGATTTTGGATCAAGTTTTTCAAGTTAGAGATGTAGGAAATAAAAATTGAAAAAGTTGCATGAGTCGCTCATGACAACTTTGCAACTTTGTAAAGTTGTCATCACAACATTTCCTAAAAATGTTGCATTTAGCTTTAAATGGGTCCAAATACTGAACTTAAGGTCTAAGCATGTGGGTATGAAATATATAAGGTTAAACAAACCCTAAGTGAAGGGTTGATTTCCAGGTTGTACAGACTGACTTGATAGAGACACTATTTTGTAACACAAAGATAAGTTTTTAGCCATGATCCACATCAAAATGGATTGAATGGTCTACTATTTTTCATGGAGGTTGTAGGTTTTTGTGAATATAATTTTTTTTGGAGTTGATTTGAGAAGTATGTACATTTATTTATCTTCTTGTAAATTGTTTTGTTTTCTCTGGTTCTTTATCCTAAATAGTGGTATCCATGTAAATATGGCTCTTTCTTTGAGTTCCTGTGGTTGAATCCTTATGAACACTTGGAATCAAGAAGGGAACTCTATATATTGTGTAAATATGGCTGGTGGTTTTATTTTATGCAGGGGAGATATTTATACAAGGAGGCCCTATGTGAGTACCAAGGTATCTAGCTAGGAGTTTGCATAGTTGTAGAGGCAGGAAGCCTTGTTGAATGGATTAGTTTGTGCCAATATCGAGTGGGGGAGTGTAGGGGAATGTGACATGGTCATGTGGTTGCGAGGAGGATTTTAGAGGAATATATTAGTGCACATAGTGAGACAAAAGAAGATAGACAGGTCTACATGCCCTAGGAACCCTTAAAATAGGGGTTTGCTGAAAGTCCTATGTATAGACACCCTGGAGACATAAGACATAGAAAATATGGAAGCCTAGGTTGAACCAAGAAAGAATACATAGTAAATTTGGTGGGTTGTAAGGGTGATTGAAATTTAATCCAATTTTTGTGATTTTAGGAGGCCTAATTAGGCTAAAAAGGCTACAAGGCCTAAAAACTAAGAAACTATGAACTCGATGGAAAAACTTTAAAAGAATCTAGTAGAAAGGGTCATGATGGTTTGAAAGTGAAGGGGAAATAGGGTGAACACTTGTTTTTATTTCCAAGAATAGTTTAGGAGAATATTTTCCTTGATTGAACCTATGGGTGCACAATGGAATTGTGAATAGTGGAAGAGTGTTTGAAGTTGTTGGAGAGATCTAGTTGGAGTAGGTGGAACTATAGGAGTTTCCTATGATTAGGGTATAGATAAGTACCCTAAAAAGGAAAAATAAAGGGCCTTGATAAGTGTAAGAAATCTCTTGTGAGTTAGATCTCCCCATAAAAGTGAGTGTGCATGTTAGATGTGAGTGAATCAATTGGTGAGAGCACCATGCTAACAAATGCAGAGTTGGAAAGAGATTTGTCAAAATAGAAAGAAAAGAATAGACTCCTAGAAGAAGCTATGGAGGAGATGAAATAAAAATAGGAAGAAGTTTTAGAGACTACAAAAAAAGTGAAAGAACGGTTAGAAGAGGATAAAGAAAAAGGAAAGAATAAAGTTGAAGAGGATGTAGAACCAGAACTAGGTCCTCCTTTACCTGAGGAACATTTTCTCAAAGCACTTAAAGAACTATATGGAAAATCACTAGAAGGTATTCATGTATTATCTAGCTGAATGGATGCATAATTGGTGATGGAATGGATTGAAGGCATGGAAAATCAATTTGAATGTGATGGGATTACAGAGGAACAAAAGGTGAAGATAGACAAGTCTAGGTTGAGAAGGAAAGCACTAATTTGGTGGAAGTTTTTACAAGAAGAAAGAGAGAGAGAAGGGAAGAAGCAAATAGTCAATTGGAAGGCTATGGTGGCAAGGTAAAATAAAATTACCTACCAAAGGATTATGACATCCAACTACATAAAAAGAGATAGAATCTTAGACAAAGGGACTTAGATGTGGTGGCTTACATAAAAGAATTCTAAAAATTATGCCTTAGGTCCAGAGTACAAGAGATGGAAAGCATCAAAGTAGATAGGTTCTTAAATGGACTTAGGTGGAATATTAAAGAGGAACTAAGCCTCTTTACCCTAACCAATATTCATGGCTATTTCCAAATGTCCCTTAAGGTGGAGGAAAAACTTAAGAAGAAGCAAGAATCAAGCTCTAGGGGTAGAGGAAGAGGTAGAGACTCCAGAAGAGGACATATAGGATGTTCTAGTGGCAGAAGAAATGAAAACAAAGATCAAGGAGACTCCAAGCTCATTGAACAAACAAATGATTCAAGCAATAGAGGAGGCTATGGAAGAAGAAGGAGTTTTCACAGTGGTGGAAGAGGTAGATATGGTGGTTTTTGAAGAAGATCACATTTTTCTTCTACGAAGTGTTATAACTATGGAAAGTTGGGTCACCCTCCCTATAGGTGTCCGTATAATCCATCATCTCCACAAGGAGAAAAGGAAATTGTATATGTGCAAGAAGAAGACAATACTAAACATTCTGAGATAAGTCTTGATTAAGAGAAGGAAGAGAACCTAATTTTTAGGAGGATCTTGATCAAAGAACCTAAAAAGGAAGAACACAAACAATGGAGAGCACTCTTTGGAGTGAAATGTAATATTTTTGACAAGGTGTGTAGAGTCATGATAGACTCAGGATCAATAGACAATGTGATCTTAGAGGAGGCAGTATAAAAGTTAAAATTGAACAAGATACCCCATGCTTACCCTTACAAAGTAACTTGGTTGAACAAGGGGAAAAACATATTGGTTAATGAACAAGTATGGGTTGATTTCACCATAGGTAAGTATCAGGACAAGATACTTTGTGATGTGCTACCAATGGATGCTTTCTATCTATTTCTCGGTAGACCATGATAGTATGATAGGGAAGAAGTCCACCATGGCAAGGAGAATAAGTAATCATTCAAGAAGAATGGAGTCACTTGTAAGATACAATCATTGATAGAGGAGGATGCATTGGAAAGGATGAACACCAATACACTCTTAATGCATGGAAAAGAATTTCTTCAAGACATGAAGAAGGAAGAAGGAGTCAGTTATGATATCTTGGTGAAACCAAAGGAGGAAGAGACACCCAAATAGACACCTATGCCTACAGAATTCAAACAATTGTTGGATTAGTTCAAAGATATCATATGTGATGGGACACCAGCCACACTACCTCCACAAAGAGAAATGATTCATCAGATTAATTTTGTACCATGGGCATCATTGCCTAACAAAGCTGCTTACAAGATGACACCAGAACAAAAGAAGGAGATTGCAAGGCAAGGCCAAGAGATTTTGGACAAAGGACTAATCAGAAAGAGCACTAGCCCATGTACTGTTATAGTGGTTTTTTTCTCCTAAAAAGGCAGGTAAGTGGAGGATGTGTACTGATTATAGGGCAATAAATATGATAAAAATTAGGTATAGATTTCCTATTCCTAGAATAGAAGGCTTGATGGATTGTCTTGGGGGTGCTAAGTACTTTTAAAAAAATAGACCTTAAGAGTGGATATTATCAGATTGGAATGAAAGAGGGGGATGAGTGGAAGTCTTCATTTAAAACCACAGAGGGACTCTATGAGTGGTTAGTAATTGGTTGGTAGGCTTACAAATGCATGTAGTACATTTATGATGGTAATGAAATAAGTCTTAAAGGATTACATAGGTGTATTTGTAGAAGTCTACCTAGATGATATCCTCAGCTTTAGTAAAACCAAAGAAGAGCATATGAAACACCTAGAGATTGTGTTGAAGAAACTCCAAGAAGAGAAGCTAACCATTGTAGCCACCCTAATTTGGTTTTCTCTGACCATAGACCCTATTTTCTAGAAGTGTGATTATACCCCTAATAATGTCAAGACAATTCTTCAATTTGTTGGCATAATTCATTTAAATCAAATTTAATCTCCTAAGTGATTTAAAAACTAAATTACTTTAATTGCCTTAGCCAATTAAATCAAATAAATTCAATTCAATAAAAAAAAAAAAAAAACATGGCTAAAATAATTAATTAAAAGGAATTAAATAAATCCTAATTACAACTCCATTTGTAAAAGGGAAAGTGAAATCCCTAACCGATGGGAGTTAAATCACTTGGATCACCTTACATGGATCACCAAAGATTCAATCTCCACCTCTCTTCCACTCTCATTCCTAAACTCTCATTCACCAAATTCTTCTATAAATAGAATGAATTTTAAGCTCAATGGGCCCCTAATTCTTAATTGTTGAAAGAAAACTTATGCTGCAAATATTCTTAGAAATCTTAAATGCATTTTAGCTCATTCTTTCAGAACATTGTTATAATATTTCATTTTGGAGCTATTAACATGAAAATTTCTTGAATATTTAGATTAAAAGAATTCAAATATTCCATTGTAAGTTGTATATGTCACTGATTAATGCATAATTTGAGGGAAATTATAGCATTCTTCACACTCTTCTTAGATAGGAATCAATAGGTTGATTTTAGTGATTGATTTGCTTGCTAACTCTTGTTTTTCACTAATATAATGAATTATTGAAGTGTTGTGTTGCAGACAATAGATACACAAAATAACACACATTTCTGGCACCCACTATGGGGCTGAATCTCAGATTTTACCTCACTTTTAATTCATTTTGGCTGATTTTTCTTCTCTATTTTCAGGTACAGAGTCACCTTTAGTCACCAAGGCTCACATCCAGGAAATTGGATTGTATTGAGGAAATCGGATTGCATCCTGGGTTTCAAACATTGCATCCAGGAAATCCCAAGTCATTTTTAGTAAAGGCTCGCATCTGGTATATCTTCTGTCATCTTTAGTGCAAAGCATCGCATCTGGGAAATTGGATTGTATTCCAGGTTTCTAGAATCATTTTTGGGAAAGGCAATCGTATCTCATCATTGGATTTGAAATTTAAATTGTCTAACCACTAATATTCTGATCTTGTTTTCTTCTGTCCTTTGAGAAGCCTAATTTTTTATTGTAGATCGCTATCAGAGTATTTTTTCTCAAAAAGGTGGAAGGAAATTACTAACTTGTGGTTTGCAGGTGTTTGAATAGATTAAATTGATTTTATTTGTTCAAGGTTTTTAAACTAAAGACATTTTCCTATCATTTTCTAAATCAATCAGAGGAATATGCTCTTTTCCTTCAAGGAAAATCAGAAACTCAAAAATTGATTTAGGACTTGAGAAGAATTTGGAGATAAATGAACAAGGAAAACCTCATTGATTAAATTTATTTTGGAGAGTTATTGAACAAACACAAAGAATTTAACATTGTGGATAATTAAACAAGATTCATTGTCTAATTATTTTGGAGAGTAATTGAACAAATACAAACCATTTAGCATTGTGGATAATTGAACAACCTTCATTGTCTAATTCTTTTGGACAAAAAATGAACAACATAAAGCACTAAATACTGTGGGATAATTGATCAACTCATTATCTAATTTTGGAGATAGTAATTGAACAAGAAAGTCATTTAACTTTGGGGAAATTGAACAAAACAAACTTTTCTTTTCAAGTACTTTGTGTTTTCCTAAAATAGCAATTAAGAATCAAACTTAAACTTATTTCTTGATCTCACTAGAGGATTTTCTCTTCCTTCCAAGTGGAGGAATCCAAAACTTGTTATGGGAGATTGAGTTTTGAGTGAAGTTGTTTGAGGGAAAGAACTTGATTGAAGTGTTTGTGGGAGAAAATGGAATGGAATAGGAGAGTATGCTCTTCTTCTTTCGAAGAATCAGAAATCTAGAACTCCTAAGCTCACCAATCCTTTGTGTTCTTTGAAAACATTAGAGGGCATGTTGGTTGATGAAAAAATATCTTGGAATGACCCAAGTGAGGACAGGTTTATGCCAACCCTTCTAAATCACTATAAATAATTTCTTCTTTGTAGGCAAAATCCTCGAAACACATAATTAGTTTTTTCTTGGAATTTTGACATCATTCCTTGAACATGCTTGGGTGTGTGGAGAGTGGAGCTGCTTGAATATTTCTTGCGAGACTACACACATTTGAGTACTCATAGGCTATATGCCTCAATTTCTCCTTGTACAATTCTATGGGAGACGGTTGTGAATGGATACCCCATCATAATAAACACTTGTAGCCAAATTACCTGGTTCACCTCTGAAAGGGTGATAATCTTTGTGCAAGGAAAATACTAATTGCCCCAAGATACTCATCATTTCATGCCCTCACTTGCATTTGGAGTCAACTAATATGGCATCATGAATGGAGCTATTGTGTTCTTGGTGATGGCCATATTATGATTAGCAATTGAGTGTGTACTTGAGTCTATGAACAAAGATTTTCATTCTATGCTTAGAAAATACAAAATAGGGAAAGTGCTTGTGTCATCCCTTAATAAAGAAACTTTTCTTGATGTGATTTAAATCTCACTTAAGAGATAACTCCAAAAAAAAAAGCAATAATATTCATTCCCTGACATACAAGTTGTTTCCTATTCACTGGAATGTCTCAGAAAAACCTTATTGTGATGCAGGAGCATCCCAGGGTAGTTGGCTATCCTGCATGTTTGGGAGATTTGATGGAGTCATGTGGACTTATTTTCATGTGTGAGGGGTTTGGTAGAGTTGGATAAACCTACTTGGGTCTTGGTTAATTGGTTTTGATGTATTTAATAGAACTTGGCATGGTCTTGGTTGCTTGGCATGGACTAGGAGGAGCTCGACCTTGCTTAGGAATTTGGTGCCTATTACAGGCTATATAAGTAATTTTACACAAAGAGTTATAGGATTAAAATTTGAGGGATTTAAGAGGGCCTAGATTTATACCTATAGTTTTAAGCACAAGTCCTAATTCATCTGAAGCTATGAGATATCATGATTTTGCTAAGACATCAATTTTGGGCATTTAATTGTTGTTGTTGGCTGACTTGTGGCATTTAATTTATGTGTTTGTATTTAATTTATGTTCTAGGCTGACCTATGTCTTAGATTGGTATAAGTAGGGGTTGTGGAGGAAGTCTTTAGTCATTATTCATCCATCCTAGAGCAGAGGAAGAGGTAGAGGAGCGAGTTTTGAGAGGAACTAGTAGTTGTGGCTTGGGAAACAAGGAGATTGCTTGGTGGGCTTGCGAGAACAAGTTTGGATCTTCCTAGAGGTTTCTACCATAGTGTGGCTAGGGTTTGGTTTGGATCTTGTGAGATCTTGTGGAGTTCCTCTTGTAATTGCATTGTATTTGGCTGTAACCTGGAAGGCCTTACAGCCGGGCATGTTGGATGAAAATATTCTGAGTATTTGCATTTTGTGGATCTAAATCTCTGTGTTGTTATTTTTTTTTTCATTGTGTGGTTATTTTCTGGGGCTAGGACATCTCCATTGGGGATTCTCATACCTTTCCCTTCTTCAAGTGGTATTAGAGCGAAGGTTTTTCCTGAGTGTGTGGACAGAGCATCGAAGGTGAGGCAGTTTGCACTAGGACTGTGGAGAGGATTTTTGAAGATTTCAGAGGATGGCTCTGAGAAGATTGAACCCTAGGGAAATGTATGATCTTCATGATACTATGGAAGAAATGGTCTTAGAAAATATTAGGGAAGAACTTAGATCTGAGCTTGCACTAATGAAGAGTGATATGATTGCTGAGATTGTAAGTGCTTTAGGTGGTGTGCCTTGACATGTGGGTACTGAAAATGGTTATGAGGAAGCTAATGAAGACTTTGAGACTAATAGATCAAGTGGTAGAGTTGAACAAGATGAGAGACCTAGAGGAAATAGGGTTTTTCAATTGGATAGATCTGGACCTTAGTTGAAGCTGAAGCATAAGATGGAGGTTTCTAATTTCTTGGGTACTTTGAATCCTAAAGAACTGATTGATTGGGTTGGTGAATTGGAAGACTACTTTGAGCTTTAGGATATTGAAGATCTGCTTAGGGTGAGGATAGCATAGACCAAGCTGAAGGGACATGATACTCTTTGGTGGAAGGAGTTACAGTAGGATAGAGAAGAGGAAGGTGAAATGAAGATCACTAGATGGAGATTGATGGTAACTAAATTGAAGGCTAAGTTAATTCCTATTGATTATGAACTTGAGTTGTTTAAGAAGTTGCAGAATTTGAAACAGAAGGATATGACTATGAAATATTATATAGAGGAGTTTTACAAGTTGACTATTTGGTCTGGACATAGAGAGTTGTCTAAGGAGAAGGTGGCTAGGTATATCAATGGTTTGTGATTCAATATTCAGGATGAGGTTGGTATGTTTAATATTTCTTTAGTTGAGGATGCCTATTAGTATGCTTTGAAGGCTAAAGAAAAGTTGAAAAGGAAGAATCAAGGTAGTTCCTGACAGAAGGAGAAGTAGGACTATTCGGCAAAGGCTAAACCAAATGCAGAAGATGAACCAAAACATGTTGATCAAAAGAGAAGGGTAGGTAAAGGTGAATTTAGGGGTACTTGTTTCAAATGTCATGAAGATGGACATCGAGCTTATGAATGTCTATAAATAGATGGAAATAGAAGAGCCATTGTTGTGGATGAAGCTGAAGACCAGGAACCTAAGAAAGGAGAGAGTTTACTAGCTCGGTGAGTACTGATTGGTCAGAGGACACGGGAATCTTGTCAGAGGAGTAATTTGTTCAGGACCCATTGTAAGTTTGGTGGTAAGGTATGTAATGTGATTGTGGATGGTGGTAGTACTGATAACCTTGTTGCAGAGGAGATGGTTCAGAAACTTGGTTTGAGAAGAATGAGACATCCTTATCCTTATAGAATTGGTTGGCTGCAAGGTGAGCATGCTTTGGAAGTGAGGGAGCAGTGCCTTGTTGATCTCCAAATTGGACAGTATAAGGATCAAGTTCTATGTGATATTATGGACATGAACAGTTGTCATTTGTTGCTTGGTAGACCGTGGCAGTATGATTGCAGGGTTGTGCATGATTATGTCAAGAATGTGTTTACAATTGTGAAAGATGGAAAGAAGCATTCCCTAATTCCTTTGCAAAAGGAAGAGGTTGGTAGAAGGAACCTGAGCATTGGAAGCCCAGTTGAGTTGGCATATTCTGAAAAGGTTAGAGGTCAGTGTGGACCACAAACCTGTGGGACATCGAGGAAGGATGCGTAGAAGAAGAAGCAATAGAACAAGGGAAAGAGTTTATAGAATGAGGGTTTGGAGGACATGTATGTGAAGAACCATTTGGGGATTTATGTTTTGAATCATAAATGATGTTCTTCCAGCTATTGAGAATATCTTATCGCACCTGGGGAGTCTGATGCAGGAGCATCCAAAGGTAGTTGGCTATCCTACATGTTTGGGAGATTTGATGGAGTCGTGTGGACCTATTTTCATGTGTGAGGGGTTTGGTAGAGTTTTATAAACCTACTTGGGTCTTGGGTAATTGTTTTTGATGTATTTAATGGAACTTGGCATGGTCTTGGTTGCTTGGCATGGAATGGGAGGAGCTCGGCCTTGCTTAGAAATTTGGTGCCTATTATAGGCTGTATAAGTAATTTTCCACAAAGAGTTAGAGGATGAAAATTTTAGGGATTGAAGAGGGCCTATATTTATACCTACAGTTCAAATCAAAATCCCTAATTCATCTAGAGCTAGGAGATATTGCAATTTTACTAAGACATCAATTTTGGGCATTTAATTGTTGTTGTTGGCCGACTTGTGGCATTTAATTTATGTGTTTGTATTTAATTTATGTTATGGGCTGACCTGTGGCTTAGATTGTTATAAGTAGGGGTTGTGGGGGAAGTCTTTAGTCATTATTCATCCATCCTAGAGCAGAGGAAGAGGTAGAGGAGCGAGTTTTGAGAGGAACTAGTAGCTGTGGCTTGGGAAACAAGGAGATTGCTTGG
>MU224333.1:986542-1008862 GCA_018584345.1 Thuja plicata | reverse complement strand
CAAATGGCGAAAGGAGTGAAGCAGAATACAGGGTTGTATCAGCCATTACCTATACTAGAGAATCCTTGGGAGGATATCAGTATGGACTTTGTTCTTGGTTTACCGAGGACTCAGCAGGGACATGATTCAATCTTTGTGGTGGTTGACATATTTTTGAAGTTGGCACATTTCATTCCCTGCAAGAAGACTAATGATGTTGTTCATATAGCAGAATTATTTTTCAGAGAAGTGGTGAGGCTACATGGTCTGCCAAAGACCATAGTTTCAGATCGAGACACTAAGTTTGTTGGATATTTCTGGCGTACATTATGGAAGAAGTTGAAGATAGATTTGAAGTTTAGTTCGTCACATCATCCATAGACTGATGGACAGACATAGGAGGTGAATAGGAGTTTGGGGAATTTGCTGAGATGTTTGGTTGGAGATAAGCCAACAGGATGGGATTTGAATTTATCATAGGAAGAATTTTCATACAATAATTCTATCAACAAGAGCACTGGTAAATCACCATTCTAGATTATATATGGAAGTAGTCCAAGAAACGCATCTGAATTGAGGAAGATAGATAAAGGAGAAATAAGTAGTGCTGAAGCTGAGGATTTTGTAGAACACTTGGAGAACATCCATGAGGAAGTGAGGAAGCACATTACCAAAATGAATGCACAGTATAAGGCTAAAGCAGATAAGAAAAGGAGACATAAATAATTTTAGGTTCGGGATGAAGTCATGGTTCATTTGCGGAAGGAGCAATTTCCAGTTGGTACTTATAACAAGTTGAAAATGAAGAAGTTTGGACCGTGTAAGATACTGAAGAAGCATGATTTAGGAAATGCATATGAGGTAGAATTGCCTAGTGAGCTGAATATTTCACCAGCATTTAACATTTCACATTTGACAGAGTATCATGGAGGTGTTGAAGATGAGATCACAGTGGCACAGTGGAGTATTCCAGCAAGTAGTTCAGATATCAAGGAGATTGAAGACGTACTGGACAGTCATGTTGGTAGAAGCACAAGGAATAGGACATATGAAGAATATCTGGTCAAGTGGAAAGGATGACCTGTTGAAGATTCATCATGGCTGAAAAGGGAGGAGGTTAACCGTCTTGGTTTTCCTCTGCACACCTAAGTTATGACAAGGTCACTTCTCAAATTACCCTGGGTGTTTGATGCAGGAGCATCTTGGGTGTAAGAGAAATCTTGCATCACCCAAAAATATGTGTTTTTCTATTCAATAAGGGCTATTTTGTACAAATTTTCTATTTTTGGAAACTTACTATTTTTAGTAAGTTGGTTGTTTGAACTCAGAATGTTCTAATTTTCTAGCTGAAGGTTCATCTTAGTCATATAAGAATGCTAGTTGAATTGCATTGCCAGATCATTTGTATTGGCGAAGTTATTAAGGATTTACTGTTGAGATTTTAGGGTGCAAAATCTTTGAGCTAAATTTTCAAGACCTTAGAGGCTCCGGATTGAGGTCGAACTCCTGATTGACTGGCGCTTCACGAGTCAAGCACTATAGATCGTGATTTCCCCTTTTCAAAAACTGGTTATAATAGCCAAACGAAGCTATGGTTCAAAAGTTATGGCTTCTAGAAGTTGGGCTACCTAATCTCATGTTTTGTAAATATTTAAAGCCGACCCTTTTGTAATAAAAGTGAAAAATAATTAAATGCTAAGGGTAGTCGGCCTTAATGGATAGATTTCTGGAACCTTCTCGGTGGAAATTGCCTATATAAAGAAGGCCCATAGTGTTGTCTAGGGAAGTTTTGGGTAGATCTTGGTAATAATTCATGGCTTTGTCCTACAGAATATTGTAAAGGGAATGTCCATGTGGCTTTGCATATTGTAATTCTGAAAGTTTGTAATTCTACATTTGTGGAGATAATAAGAAGCCCATTTTCTATTCTTGCAAATTGTTGTTGCTTCTCTGTTTCTGTTATGTGTTTGTGGCATTAAGGGGAGCACCCTTCATCAGAAAACCTCTCAGAGGTTCCAAAAGATGAGATTCTTGATACTCTCCTTGAGCACTTTCAAGAAAGATCTTCAGTTTTGATAGAACCTACACAATTGGTTAACTTGGGAACAAATGAAGTTCCTCAATTTGTTCACCTAGCACAATCCTTATCAGAATAAGAGAAGATACAATTCACTGAGTTATTGAAAGAGAAAAAGATCAACTTTGCATGGTCTTACATAGATATGCCTGGACTCGATCATGAATTAATAATGCATAATTTACCTATAGCTTCTGGGATCAAACCCGTGAAGCAAAAACTAAGAAAGATGCATCCTCATATTGCATTACTGCTGAAAGTAGAGCTAGAAAAATTACTAAAAGATGGATTCATAATATTTATTGCTTACGGAGGATGGATTTCTAATGTGGTACCAGTATCGAAAATAGATAAATCTATCAAGATCTACACAGACTTTAGAGACTTAAACAAAGCATGTCCTAAAGATGATTTTTCAATGCCAAACATTGATATGATCATAGATCTTACAACATGCTATTAGATGTACTCACTAATTTATGGTTTCTCAGGATACAACCAGATTAGGATTTCTCCTGAAGATGAAGAGAAGAAAACATTCACATTTGCATGGGGAACATTTTGCTGGAATGTTATGCCATTTGCATTAAAGAATGTTGGTGCTACATACCAAAGAGCTATGAAAACCATAATCCATGATATGATACAAAAAATCATGGAGGATTATGTGGGTGATACCTTAGCTAAGTAAAAAAAAAGAACTACTCATATTGAAGACTTGCAGAAGATATTAGATCGCATGGAGCAATTTCAACTTAGGCTTAATCCAAAGAAATGTGCCTTTGGAGTTCAATCAGGGAAGTTACTAGGGTTTATTGTATCAAAAAAAGGAATTGAGGTAGACCCTACAAAAGTTAAAGCTATACTATAAATGTCACGTCCATGCAACATTAGTCAGATGAAGATGCTACAAGGAAGACTCCAGTCAATTAGCAGATTTACGTTACAACTTGCAGGTAGAGCACAACCTTTTACTAAACTGCTACATAAGGGTGTTAGCTTCAAATGGGATGAACATTGTGAAAACAAATTTAAAGAATTAAAGGGTTACTTAGCTACTCCTCCTATTCTCATGGCACCCATTCATGGAAATGCATTAATCCTATATATCTCAGCTACAACTACATTGCTGGGAGTATTGTTGGCTCAAGAAGATGAAACTAAAAAGGAAAGAGAAATTTACTATAACAGAAGGACACTAGTATCTTATGAAATCAATTATAGCATAATTAAAAAATATTGCTTAGCAGTTGTCTTTGAATGACAGAAATTGAGACATTATATGCTATCACATATAGTAAAGCTTATTACAAAGATAGATTCTCTGAAATATCTCTTAAACAAGACAACATTAACATGAAGACTAGCAAAGTGGGTACTGATTCTAAGAAAATTTGATATTGAGTATGTGGATAGAAGGGATATTAAAGGACAAGTTCTCATAGATCAATTAGCTGATTCACCCTTGCAAGAAGATGCAACTTTAATAATTGAATTTCCTCATAAAACTATAACGCATTTAACTGAACATCTATGGAAGATGCACTTTGATGGTTCTTTTACGCAACAAGTTTCTAGAGCACAGGTTCTATTCATCACTCCTCAAGGCTAAAAGATACCCAAAACATACAAATTGATGCTTCCATGCACAAATAACATTTCTGAATATGAAGCATTAGTGAATGGTCTTTAATTGGCTATGGAATGGAAGATCATAGAGTTACATGTGTATGGTGACTCCCAGCTTATTATTAACCAAGTAAATAGAGACTATCAAACTAAAGATGAGAAGATGATGCCTTATAAACAAATGGTTGAAGAATTGAAAATGTAATTTTTCTTCGTCACATTCCAGCAAATACCAAGAACAGAAAATAAAGCTATAGAGGCTATGGCTACACTAGCATCCATGTTACAACTAGAAGAACATCAATTCCTCTATGACTTCTTGGTGGAATAATTATCCTATACATCTTTTGATACCCCTAAGTACCAAGGAATTTTTTCTTTAAATGCCTAAGACCAATCCTGGTACGCCAAACTCATTACCTATCTAACTGACCAAACTTGACCCAATGGTCTATCAAGGAATGAAAAATGAGCCTTAATTAGGATAGCATCATGTTATGTCCTCATTACTAATAAATTACATAGATGAGGTCTTGATGGTACACTTATTAGGTGTTTAGAATAAGAAGAGTCAGATCTCACATTAAAAGAAGTCCACGAAGGTGTATGTGGATCGCACTCAAATGGCTTTTTATTAGCTAAAAACTACTAAGAGTTGGCTATTAATGGCCCATGATGGAAAAAGACGTTCCATTTTTAAAAACTTGTCACAAAGCCAGACACATGGAAATCTCATCCATTCTCCTGCTAGAGAACTCATACCATTTATAACACATTGGCCATTTCAGTAATGGGCCTTTGATTTGGTTTGACAAATATATCTTAATTCTTCAAGTGGACACAAATACATCATTATGACCACTGAGTATTTCACTAAGTGGGTCAAAATCGTGCCATTTATCAAAGCTACTAGCAAATAGGTGGCTATATTTATCTTGAACTACATTATTTGTAGGTATGGGATACCCTCTTCTATTTTAATAGACAATGGGGTTCAATTTAAAAATTGAGACATCAAAGACCTTTGCACATAGTTTCACATTAATCAACATTTTTCTTCAATCTATTATCCTTAAGGTAATGGACAAGCTGAGGCATATAACAAGAACATTCTTAAAATCTTACACAGAACTATGAGTAAGTCTTGAAGAGACTGATATTTGCAAATAAAACTGACACTTTGGGCCTATAGAACAAGTATTAGAACACCAACTAGAGAGACACCATTTTCTCTATTCTATGGCGCTATGGTATTGTTACCTATTGAGGTAGAAATTACATCTTTGCAAGTATCTTTTCATGGTCTTGTTACTGGTGAACAATACCACATTGATAGGGTGAATGCACTAGAATTACTTGATGAGCACAGACAACAAGTGCTCAATCACCTGAAAGTGTATCAAAAATGCATGTCAAAAGGGTACAATAAAAATGGCAAACCATGACAATTTCAAGTGGGGGATCTCATTCTAAAAGAGAATCCTAAGAACTAGCCAAATAGAGAACAAAAAGGAAAGTTTGAACCCAACTGGTTGGGACCTTATGTCATTACTACAACTTTTGGGACTAGAGTGTATCGGTTAGCTACACCTAAGGGAGATGTTCTTCCTAATCCCATTAATACTCTACATTTTAAGTGTTTCTACGCTTGATATTTGGCTTGCAGAGCCCGTGCACTGGAAATTCTTAGAAAATACAAAAAAAATCAGAAAATTGATCCTGAAGAAATCAAAAGACAGTGAAAAAAGTGCTAAAAAAAGGTATCCTTGGTGAAAACCTAGCAAACAGGCACCTTGATACTACAAAAAAAATTAAAAAATGAAAAAAGAACAAAAAATTTAAAAAGAGAAAAGTGCCTTGATGAAAACCTAGCCAATAGGCGTCTTGGTAGAAAAAATAAAAAGATTTTCTAAATTGTGAAAACCTGGCAAACAGGCATCACTCAAACTCTGTGCCCTATCTATCAATACATCGATGATACTAATCCTTCATGATCACACATATGCTATTGGTTGACTTTGATTCCTTACAAATTTCCTATCCTTGCTTGGGATTTTTTTGCATTTGCATCTTTGGAATAGTCATTCTGCACTAGGGGAATCTTTGCTAGCATGCTAGTTTGTGTCTGCTAGGTTTTCCTAGGTCATGTCTAGGATGGTTTGCCTCTCAAAACAATATTTCTCAATACTTTCATCAAAATGTCACTATCACAAAAAAATATGTTTCTTCAACACCACCTACCTATAACAAACATCACACTAGTGTTTCTCAACACTTTAATCATAAAAATTTAAACAATATAGTGTTTCTCAACACTTTAATCAAACACTTTCAACGAACTAGTGTTTTTAAACAATTTAATAAAAAATTAACTAGTGTTTGTCAAAAATTTAATCAACCACTATTCCTAAACACTACATTGGATTGCAATTGCTAACAAAATTAATCTCATATACTCACACATGAAAACATATTGCTTAAATTCAAACTTTTGATTGATGAATCTCTATTGCACTTGAAAAAAGAATTCACAGTATTTCTCAATACTACCTAAACACATAGTCGGATCTTGGTTTGATTATGAATCTTTTATGTTCACATGATGTTTCATACTAGGGGCATCTAAGCGGTTATAAATTTTCTTTTATTGATTATCAATTGGTAATTGTTATGTCTTCCGAGTTACTCCATGGTGTCTATTTAAAAGACAAAGAGTCGCAAGGACCGGGGGCATAATATTTTCTTGATTTTCTGTGTATGGTGATTATTCCAAATGATCCTATAAAATTTACCTAACTTGGATGTTTATGGTAAGGGCTACCAACATGAGTGGATAGCCACATATATATCTATCCTTATTATGTGTAAACTATGGTGAGGTTGAAATAATTTCCTTTTCTATTTTCTAAATCAGATTCTCACTAAGGTGTATGCTACATGATGTACCCAAGGATATGAATTTCCAAGGTCATTGCGGGTCACATATCTTACATTACACTTGAAAAAAACCTGATTCTTAATAGTAAAAGGAGATAACTAACTTGTCATCTTGGCTTCTATGCTTTGATGCTTAAGTTTATTTCTAACATTGCATCCAATACACATAGTATTCATAATTTCATGACACCAGTGGGTATTAATGACACTTTTACTATCAGGTGATGTCTATTACAAAACTACCCAATGGTGATAAAATGATACAATGTATAAAAATCAGTGATAGTCCTAAAAGTCTGCATATAGTTGCATTTAGATATTGCATGATTCATTTTAAAAAGAAAAGCATAAGGACTTGAGCTTAAAATGATTTCTTGATTCATTCTAAATCCAAGTTAATTACATAATCAATATTACTAATATTAATGTTGTTTCATATCCATGACATAAATTTTGCATTCATAAATGAAAAAGAGAAAATAAAAAAACAAAGCATTCAAGTATTGCATTTATTTCTACATCCTAAGTGCATCCATACATTTATTTGTATAAAGAAAATCTCAAAAACATACATTTGCATATTCACTTAGCATCATTTGAAACACATTTATACATCAGTAATAAATCAAAGAGCATAAATGATGTCATCATATAATCTAGTCTAACTCATCAAGAGACCAAGATCATAGCCACATGTGCATCAATCTTAAACATCTATCAAAGCAAGAGAACCCATGAAAATATCAAGATTAGGAAAAACTATCTCAGATATATCAAATATGGAACAGATTAAAAATGTGGAACTATCTACAAGTGAGTATCAGAGTATGAGTGTGAATCTGATATACATGTATAAAAGTCAAATACAATGAATGATCTTTGAAGGACCACAATATACCAATATATCTCAAAATATTACAAAATGCAGAATTAGGTCTGAATCCCACCCTCTCCCTGATCTAGAGGAGGAGGAGGAGGTGGTACAAAAGGAGCTAGTGGATTCATAGCCCCCTCAGACTATTGTGCAATGCGTTACTATGAAGGTACTCTCTGACCCACTAGAACTGCAACATGATATAAGCCAAAGTAATAAGCTTCTCTCTATTCTTGGTGTGTAGCAATCTGATCCTAGGTATCTTGCTCTACTCTAAGCATATCACCCTACCTATCTCTCTCTTCTCTCAAGCACTCAAGCTGTGCATCTCTATCTAAAAGTAATGCCTCCAATCTCGTGATCCTAGATCTGAGCTTCTCATTCTCATGCTCACACTGTGACAAAGTTTCACCATCTTTTCCTAAGCCTCTACCTATATCCTAACAGATAGGCCTATCTTGAGGCCAATATTGTTGTCATTGTTGTTGTCTTTACTTCTCTCTAGTCAACAGTGGCCCTGGATCTCTTTCAGGAGAAATGAATCTGAGATGATTTCATCTACTGCTGGCACCATCTCCACTACCCACTGCACCCCCACCCCTATCATCTCTGCCATCATCTCCATCATCTGGACCCTATCCTCTTTCTGGAGGAGGGAAACTCCCATCTCTCCTCCCATCTCTCCCACCATCCCTCCCCCCACCTCTCATCTCTCTCTATGATTCCCCTCTGCCTCTGACAGGATGATCATCAACACGATGATAGTCTAAAGGGTCCTCAATCCAAGGAACTACCTCATCAAGTGTTCTAAAACATGGAAATGGATGCTAAAGCATCTGAGCAACCTACATCTGCAACATTTGGAAGAAGGTCCCAACCAACTGCAACCATCTCTCTAATAGCACACTGCACAGTTTCATATACCAATCTAGCACCCCACAATGGCTCCTTGTCATGGATGTAGGCACATACTAATAAATCTTGGCACCCACCCTGCACATGATCGTACTACCTAAATACCTATGTCACCAAGAAGCATTCTACAATTTAACTAGTATGTCTGATCAAATACTTACTCTAAAAATAGTGAGGCATCTGTCGCCTATTTGAAACCCACTCCTCACAGTCAAGGTATGGTTGCCATACAACTACTGTCATATCATCAAAAAGATGATGCCAATACTCTACCTTTCCTATGTGGGGCTGTTGAATCCAACCTGAATACATATAAACATATGACTGCTGATCTAAGTGTTGCATCTCAACTACAGACTATGTGATAGGGATATGCTCCTAGGCCAAGATCTATAATACAAGGATCCCAACAGTCATGTTGCATGAAAACTGGTAAACTATCTCATGCAACCCTCGATAAATGTGCACCAGAATGTAGCTACCCCATGAAAATCTTCAAGAAGACACTACCATCTACTCTAGCATGTCGACCTAGCCAACCATGAATCCATGCTATTCTCTTTTAGGCATCAGAACACCTCCGATCAATCCAGCTAAATACACAAGAAGATGATTGTAATGATCACACATATAGTCCCATGTCAGATACTGGTGAGTAATAGAATCATCTCTAAATAATTTTTGAGCCGTGGTAATAGCTGTAACCGAGGTTGACTCAAATTGCACCTCTCAACCCATAACAGGAACTCAAAGTATGCGCCATACATCCTCGAGTGTGACAGTCATCTCACTGGTTAGGAGATGGAAGGTGTTGTGCTCTGAATTCCATCTCTTGGCTAGAGCAGTCAACAACCCCCAATTTACCTTGATGTCAAGTAAATCTCTCTATGATAGTAATCCTACTCAAGTGACTAGATCAACATTGTCACCGATCAAAGATCTAAAAAAAGCAAGGACACGACCAAGATATGGTCCTCAGAAAGATACAACCTCAAAAGGAACGTGTTAACATATATCAATTACAATTTTAGATCAACATTCTAACTAAGGCAACTATGCAGAAAAGTAATCAACTAAGTGCTTTTGATGGTCAAAAGATGAAAAATAGTCAAAATTGGAATAAAACCAAGTCTAAAACCAAAAATGACTCTGTTCCTACAGGGTGTGATACCTTTTACAGGATATGATCCATGATTTTTAGGATGGGATGGGGCATCTAGGAAGTTATCCTATTTTAATAGAATGTGACACGGGATGCGGTGTGTGAGCCTATTTTACCAGGATGCAAAGACCTTCAAATTCCTATTTTCAATACCAAATGTGATGAAAACATAAAAATGGGAAACAATCCAAGAAAAATAGGATACGACATAGGCATCTGGTAAAAAATGGGATGCAACATAGGATTAACCAGATGTGATCCCAAATACTAGAAATGATGCAAAATGAAACTTGCTATAACTACTGTAAAAGAGCATAAAAATGGAAACATAAAATATGAAAAGGTAGGTTTTTAGGTACTTACCAATGGTGGGTAGTCAAATGGACACTGATGTCATCAGGTGAGCTCAAATCGATGATTCTCCTTGGGGACCACCACCTTCTCTGTAGAGCTCTCAAATTACCAAGGATAAAAGTGAAATGAATGGGTAAAAAATCAATTTTGAGATATATATTTGACTTTTTGAGCTATTTAAGAGCTCTGGAATTCCTCCCAAACTACTGAAACTCAATTTTGTTCTCTTTCTGATCAATCGGGAACAAAATCAAACACGCAGACAATGTTTTACACAACACAGTAAATTTTTTATGACAATTACCACAAATACAAAATTGCTCCATATGTTCCAAAAATGGTTTGTAGGCTTTATGCAATCAGTTTTTCAGGTTCTATATCATCAAATTGGACATTATTCATCAACATCTTGGTCCAACATCATTTTATCAGACTCAAAACTCACATTTTAACGTGATTAACTTGGTAAAATTATGTTTTATCTTAAATACACCTTTGTTTCTCCACTTCTTCTAAATTGATTCTTTCTTGATTCAATCAATCAGTTCAAGTGATATTTCATTCTACAGGGGTATTTATTCTTTTTCCTTTGATCTCGTTGCCAAGGGGGCATGATCACACTTAAATCAATCAAATTCTTTCTTAAAACAACATTAAAATGATTTCGTCATCAAAAGACTAAAGGCATGACAGTTCCTTGACTAAGTCGGGGATGTTGGATTGAAGGCTTCAGTTCTCACAAGTTGTATATCTTATGTCTACTTTTCTCTGATTCTTATTAAGCTCTTGGATTCTTTTCACTGACCTTCATTCGATCAAGTTCAGAGTCGATTTTATCAATTCTTGTACGAAAACCAAGTTTAGAATTGGTATTTTTAAGATCTTTGTTTATTAACATTTGTTCGATCAAGTTCAAAGTCAATTCTATCATTCTTAATTCAATCAAGTGTGAGATTGATCTCATCAGACATTTCATTCGATCAAGTGCAAAATTCTCAAACTTTCTGAAGTCAACATCAAAACTTTTTTGAATCAATGGGCTACTCGCTCATCAATTCAAAGAGGGGAAAATGTAACCACCCTAATTTGGTCTTCTCTGACCATAGACCCTATTTTCCCTAAGTATGATTATACCCCTAATTATGTCAAGACAATTCTTCAATTTATTGGTATAATTCATTTAAATCAAATTTAATCTCCTAAGTGATTTAATCACTAAATTACATTAATTGACTTAGCCAATTAAATAAAATCAATTCAATTCAATAAAAATAAAATAAAAACCATAGCTAAAGTAATTAATTAAAAGAACTTAAATAAATCCTAATTAACACTCCATTTGTAAAAGGGAAATTCAAATCCCTAACCAATGAGAGTTAAATCACTTAGATCACCTCACATGGATCACCAAAGCTTCAATCTCCACCTCTCTTCCACTTTCAATCATAACCTCTCATTCACAAAATTCTTCTATAAATAGAATAAATTTTAAGCTCAATGGGCCCCTAATTCTTAATTATTGAAAGAAAACTTATGCTACAAATATTCTTAGAAAACTTAAATGCATTTTAGCTCATTCTTTTATATCATTGTTATAATCTTTTATTTTGGAGCTATTAACATGAACATTTGTTGAGAATTTAGATTAAAAGCATTCAAATCTTCCATTGTAAGTTGTACATGTCACTGATTAATGCATAATCCGAGGGAAATTATAGCATTCTTCACGCTCTTCTTAGATAGGAAGCAATAGGTTGATTTTGGTGATTGATTTTCTTGCTAACTCTGGTTTTTCACTAATATAATAACTTATTAAAGTGTTGTGTTGCAGACAACAGGTACACAAAATAACACACGCAACCATTAACCTTGAGAAAAGTGAGTTCATGAAACAAGAACTTGTCTATTTAGGGTTTTTAGTTTCCTAGGGTAATGTGAAAATGGAAAAAAGCAAGGTTGAAGCAATCTTAAGTTGGCCTACTCCTAAGACAGGGACTAAAGTGAGAAGCTTCCATGGTTTAGCTCAGTTTTATAGGAAGTTTATGAGAAGGTGTGAGATATTAAAATTAGGTGTCAAGGAGCATAATAACGAATTAAAACACTCTACAACTAATAATCTAAACTCCATACATGATTGGACTGAAAAGAAAGCCTAAAAATAATAAAAGCATAAGGAGTGCAAACCTCCCTAAAATAGAATCCAAGCTCGCTTTTGATCTTTTGATTTGTCCATGCTTATGGATGTGTGATCCAGATTTGATATGCTTCAAGCTTCAAGAGGGGTTCTTCAAATTGACATTATAACTCTGCTTTAGAATTGGATTTCTGATTTTCTCTCAAAAATAGCATTAGAACAATGCATGAAAGGTGGATGAAATGGTGAAGGAATGAGGTTTATTTTATAGAAAATGGGTGAGAAATCAAGGATCAAGATCCAAACCCGAGGAGAGGTCCAGATGCACCTAGAAGAGAGAACATGGATTGTGCTTCTTCAAGTGCATCATATGATCACAAGTGTCACAATATGATTGGGTTGAAAAGAGGGAGGAACATGGCCATTTAGGGAAGTGATCCAAGGAGATGAGAGGAGAATTTAGGAGATAAGGATATTAATGAGGGTGTAAGAGCCTTAATGAGGGGTGTAAGAGGCATTAATGAGGCATGGGTGAGGGGATAAGATAGAGCTTGAGAAAGTTGACTTTGGGGAAGGGATTTAAGTCCTAATCCAAAGATTAGGAATGTCACATCATTAGGGAGAATTTAGGATAGGATTGGGACTAGGATTAGGATGGGGTGAAGAGGTTGGGACTAGTTTGAACCCTGAGTTAGGTGGTTGAGATAGGTTAGGTTAGGGGTTAAAGGGAATATTAATGAATTGAATTACATAAATAACATATTCATTCAATAAGAGGGGAATATGGTTTTAAATAATTATAAAGCTATTGGTTTCTTTTAATAATTAATTAGGACCATAGCTAATTAATTGAATTAATTAGGGCTAGGGGATGACATAGATAAATTAGGTAATGCTTAATTACTTAGCTGATATGTCCTAGAAGGCACTAAATATGATTGAATTAGGTTAATCATATTTTGGTGTCTACAGAAGGTTTAGTGAAATCTGTGCACCTGCCCTAGATACCATAAAAGGTGGAGCCAAGAAAAAGTTCATATGTACCAAGGAAGCCAATGAAGGATTTGAAAGATTGAAGAAAGAAGTGGCTACACAACCCATTTTAGTTTTGCCAAGTTTTGACAGATTGTTCATTGTAGAATGTGATGCTAGGAATATAGCATTGGGTGCAGTCCTAAGCCAAAAAAGAAGGGTAGCCTTCTTTAGTGAAATATTGAATGAGGCAAAATCAAGGTATTCATCCTATGATCTAGATATTTATGCATTGGTCCAAGCTCTCAAGAAGTGGAGTCACTATCTATTGCCTAAGGAGATTTTTGTATACATAGACAAAAAAGAACTAAGCTACATTAATACACAAGAGAAGATTAGTTTGAGACACATTTAGTGGATGGAATTTTTGCAATCAAACACAAGAAGGGGTTAAAAAACAAATTTGAAGATGCACTTAGCAGGAGGTTTCTCACTTTCCAAGAAATCAAGTTGCAGAGCATAGGGGTTGAAGGATTCAAGGATCTATATGCAAGAGATGCAGATTTCTTAGAGATTCATAAGGTATGCATTGATTTTGATAACCAATTTCATAGTAAGTTTGCTGAATATACATTGTAGAATGGTCTATTGTTTAAGGGTCAATAGTTGTGTGTTCCAAGGGGGTCTATGAGGGAAAAAATCATCCAAGAATAACATAATAATAGCCTAAGTGGACATTTTGGGTTAAATAAGACACTAGATCTAGTGGAAAGATTCTATCATTGGCCTAAAATGTAGAAGGATGTAAGGAGGTATGTAGAACACTATGGTATATGTAAGAAAGCCAAGGGAACATCTTCAAATGCAGGACTCTATCAGCCATTACCCACACCTAATGGGCCTTAGGAATGCATAAGCATGGACTTTATAGTGGGGCTACCTAGAAAACCAACTGGTTTGGATAATGTGTTTGTGGTAGTAGACAGATTCAGTAAAATGAGTCACTTTATCCCATGTAAGACAACTCATGATGCCAATCACATTGCTCATCTTTTCTTCAAAGAAATAGTAAGGATACATGGTTTTCTAACCAGTATTGTCTTAGATAGGGATGTGAATTTTATGGGGCACTTCTAGAAAACACTTTGGAAAAGATTGGGAACCAATTTGGCACATAGCTATGCATATCATCCTCAAACGAGTGGGAACATAGAGGTAATCAAAAGAGTTCTTGGAAATTTGTTAAGATGTCTAACTAATGAGTATGGGAAAGGATGGGAACAAGTTATCCCTCAAGTAGAGTCTACCTATAATGACAATACAAATAGGAATATAGGTAAGCATCCATTTGAAGTGGTGTAAGGATTACATCTAAGGGGTGTTTTTGAACTTAAGGACTTAAAAGGTTATGAAGGGATCAATGGACATGAAGATGAATTTTCTCAGTCTATGAGAGAGGTCTATGAGGAGGTGAAGAGGACTCCAATGGAGGCCAATTAGAGGCTTAAGGATAAGGTAGATGAAGGGAGAAGAGACTTGAAATTTTAAGTAGGAGACTTAGTGATGGTATATCTTAATAAAGCCAGACTACAAAAGGGCATTCCTAGAAAATTTCTAGATGAGGAGAGTTGGTCCATGTAAGGTATTAGCTAAGTATGGTCTTAATGCTTACAACTTAGATCTACCTAAGGAGCTATCAATTTCTCCTATCTTCAATGTGAAGGATGTGACTAAGTACAAAGGTCCAGAGATAGATGCCAAGGATTATAGTATAGAGATGACTAAGGATGTGTTGGAAATCAATCTGATTAGATTAAGCCTCAAGTTGAGAAGGTCCTAGATTCTAAAGTGAAGAAGAATACTAGACACAAAATCAACATGAAGCATCCAGTAAAATGGAAGCATAAACCTAAATCAGAGGCTACTTGGATAGAAGAGGGTGATTTCAAGAAGCATGGAATCATTTTAGAGCTCATCACACCTCCAGTGCATTAACTTTCTTGTTTTAGTGGGAGAATGGTGCAGGAGCACCTTAGGATCCTAGTTAAGATCCTATACAATTTTCGATTTTAGGTGGTTCTAGCCAACCACCATCAAAATAAGGACTAAGGATAAAGTCCCAAGTTTTGTGTGGTGTGTTTTTGTAGGTAGGAGTCTTTAGGGTCATGTCTTTTGTTTGATCCAATAGGTTCTAGTCTCACTATTTTCTTAAGACCTAGAAGAGTCAAAGTTGGTCAAACATTGACCAAAACACAAAAATGGAGGGACATATGTTATATTTTTTTTTTTTTGAGTGATTTGGGATCCAATAGAGTGATTTTGGATTGATTTATGCAAGTTAGATAAGTAGGAAAGGAAAATGCCAAAAGTTACTCATGACAACTTTGAAACTTTGCAAAGTTGTCATGAAAACATTTCCTAAAAATGTTGGATTTATCTTTAAATGTGTCAAAATCCTGACCTTAGGGTCTAAGCATGTGGGGATGAACTATATAAGTTTAAAAAAACCCTAAGTGAAGGGTTGGTTTCCAGGTTGTACAAACTGACTTGGTAGAGATATTATTTTGTAACACAGAGACATGTTTTTAGCCATCATCCACATCAAAATGGATTGAATAGTCTACTCTTTTGCATGGAGGTTGTAGTGTTTTGTGAATATAAACTTTGTGTAGAGTTGAATTGAGAATTTTTTAAATTTCTTTATCTTCTTGTAAATTATTTTGCTTTCTCTGGTTCACTATCCTGAATAGTGGTAACTATGTAAATATGGCTCCTTCTTGAGTTCCCATGGTTCATTCATTATGGCCACTTTGAATAAAGAAGGGAACTCTTTATATAGTGTAAATATGGCTTGTGGTTTCATTTTATAAACGGGATCTATTTATACAAGCAGGCCCTAGGCGAGTACAGAGGTATCCGGCTAGGATTTTGCATAGTTGTAGAGGCAAGAAGCCTTGTTGAATGGATTGGTTTGTGCCAATCTCAAGTGGGGGAGTGTAGGGGCATGTTTCATGGTCATGTTGTTGCAAGGATTAGTGTAGAGGAATCCATTAGTGCACATAGTGAGACAAAAGAAGACATACTTGTCTACATGACCTAGAAACCCTTAAAAATAGGCGTTTGCTGAAATTCCTATGTACGGACACCCTGGAGACATAAGACCTAGAAAATATTGAAGCCTAGGTTGAAGAAAGAAAGAATCCATAGTAATTTTGGTGTGTTGTTAAGGGTGATTGAAAGGTATTTAAAGTTTTGTGATTTTAGGAGGCCTAATCAGGCTAAAAAGGCTACAAGGCCTAAAAACTAAGAAACTATGAACTCGATGGAAAAAAAATTGAAATAATCTAGTAGAAAGGGTCAAGATGGTTTGAAAGTGAAGGGGAAGTAGGGTGAACACCTATTTATATTTCCAAGAATAGTATAGGAGCATATTTTCCTTGATTGAACCTATGGGTGCACAATGGAATTGTGAAGAGTGGAAGAGTGTTTGAAGTTGGTGGAGAGATCTAGTTGGAGTAGCGAGAACTATAGGACTATCCTCTGATTAGGGTAGAGATATTTACCCTAACAAGGCCAAAGAAAGGGCCCTGAGAAGAGCAAGAAATCTCTTGTGAGTTAGATCTCTCCATCACCATGATTAAATTTTCACCCCCTTTTTGAAGAAATCCCATAACTATGATGATGAAGGGTTTACTCTAAAATGAAAGCAAGATGAAAAATGAAACTATGATCAAGTCACTTATTACTGGATTTCTATTTTTTATTTTTTTATTTTCATCATTTATATTTTTGGAACATGAAAAGTTACAACCCTCACTTGTTATATTTACTAACGATAATTGTATGAATACCTTTACCTCAGATTTCAATAACCAAAATGATACAACCCTCACTAGTGAGATTGGCACACCATGGGAGTATGAATAAATTTTTTGTCAAAATCAATGTTGCAAGTAGATTTTGGCATTAAGATATGATCAATATAAATTTCCAAGGTATCCTTTTGCGTAAATAGACAAAGATATGCTCTCTGTTGATATACAAAATTCCTAGACAATTCTTTGATGATCATGTCATTAGAATAACTTGCATAGACCTAGGAATTAACCTTATAAGTAGAAATAAAGAAAATTTCATGTCTCCATCATTTCTCATCTAGTTCAATACATCATTTATTTTCTAAAAAGACATGATAAAAAAATCAAGAAACATCATTAAACTATCTTTTCTTTTTGTTTGTTGATCCATTTTCTTAGAAACGTTTCATCCATTTTGATCCTTATTCGCATTGTTTGATCTGGATATTCCACCTTAGCATTTGATGTGCTTATCTTGTTAATTTGATTTGAGTCAATTGTTTGAATTTTGGAAATTTGATAGTTAGATTAATCGACAAGTGTCAAAGGTTGTGATTCTTGATTTTTGATGAAGTGTGTTAAAGTCATACTTGTGTTTGTTTCTTGATGAGATCCTTGAATTTTAATTATGCCACCCAATTGATTTTGACAATGATAATGACCCAAGGCAAATTTAAAACATCATCCTAAAAGATTTTATGTACAAATGAAACTTTGAGATTTTATTAAATATTTTTTGATCTTTTAAAGATTTTTTCAAGAACATTTTTCACTTTTTAGATTTCCAGAGATGACTAATTCTCAAGTAAGATCACATTTTTTTCTGCTAATACATAGCAAGGTGTAGGACATCACAGATCTATTTTCAAGTTGATGGATAAGAAATGAATATTCCATGATGGCTGAAGTGAGTGAATGTGACCCATAGGACCATCTATGCAAGATTACCTAAGATAGGAAAAAAAGAATATCACAATGTATGCCAATTATGTGGTGCTAGATAGAATATGGGATAATGACCTGGGGTCACGGAAGAATGTGGCCCAAAAGAGTGGACATGTAAAGAGGCTTCAGAGAACTTGTTTCACATTTTATGTTTACCATTGTGATCAAGACCAAACGGTCAATTTAGATATGGAATGGATAAGATCATGTAATTAGGATAAAGGGGTAATGGATGGTTTGGGATAATGGAAAGACTACTTAGGAATAGTGAGGGTTGATTTGGGAGAAGAAAGATCATGATAGGTTAGCATGGATGCAACAAGTGAATAGGTTTATGGAAAGGATATGAATGTCAAGATACATGATTCTCATGGATATGTTTAACTTTTGTCAAGATCAAAGGTGAACACGGGAATACAGATGCAAGTAGGATAAATGGTAGGATATGGAAGATGGAGGAACAATGGATAATGAAGGATAAAATAAATATGGATGGAACTTTCCCCTAAGTGTAGAGTGCAAGAAAGTGAATTACATATGATGATTTTTTTCCAGGTTTTCATCATGGTACTTTCCCAAGTTTCCATGAGAAGTAGTTTTCACCATAGGACATATTTATTTCTCTTTATTTTTCTTTTCATTTCATTTTTTTTTTCTTTTCAATTTATTTTCCTCTTTTTGACAGGGACTCAACCTCTTTCCCTTTAGAGAGTAATCCTTTGAAATATATGCTATGATGGAACATGACTATTTAAAGTATACCAAAATATCCTGATATGGTATTGACAAGGAGGATAAAATAGAGGGTGGATAACGATTCATGTGATTGGATAAGGGGGATGAAAGGATGGAAAGTTGGTGTTGGGTAATAGATGGGATATTGTAAGGTTTGTGTAGGGATATATGGAAATGGTGACAAGATCAACTTTGGCACATACCTTGAAGGGTGATAAGATGATGGAGGAATAATAGATTGGAAAGCTTGAGGTTTTGATGTAGGAAATAATGTACATCTTGGGATACATGAACCCAAAATGAATGGAGGAACTGATGGTGTAGCTGAGGTGGATTTTGGGATATAGGAACCCATAGTAGACTTGGAAAGTGGAAAATGTTTGTAAGGAGATGGAGTAAAAGCCTTTGGAATATTGAATGTCAAATTTGATTCTTCTTTTGTATGCAAGTTTTTAAAAAGTGACTTAGGAATCCACACAACTGTTGATTTTCCTTTCTTTTGTGATAATTTTGAATGTATTTCTTCAATAAGGGATTTTAGAACCAAAATTTTCTTTGATTTTTCATTTTTCTTGGTGGACCTTTGTGGCCTTTTGGATATTTTTTTTTTCTTTTTATGAACATTCTAATTAGATTGGACAAGTTAATATTTATACACACGTAGACTCTTGGATTTAGGATTTTTATGTTTGGCATCCAAGTTTCCTCTCAATTTTTAGGGAATTGTGGATGGATAGGAATGATATGAAGAGTTAATGTGGATGGGTGTTTTGAAGTTCCTCAAATATGTGTACCTTTGTTGATCTTGATATGTGATAGGGTAAGCAAATGATGAGCTAGGAATGGTAGGTGTGGTATATGGAGGAATATATGGACCCAATATCAATGGAAGGTATGAAGGATTTATCTTTTGGATATAGGGACCAAGAATGTATTTAGAGGATGGTTAAAGCATATGTTTATGTTTGAATGGAGAGAGATAAGTTATGAAAGGGATATCGACATCTATATTATGAGGTACATGTCTGAGGCTCTCATATTTATGATTTATCTTTATACACATAAGCTCATGAGTAGCTTTTATAGGAGTAACTTTGATAGGATAAACTCAAGGTTAAAGAGATTTATTATCATAAAATGGATTGGGCAGAATGATAGGCGCTTGAGATAGACATGGAGGATCATGACAAGGGATTGTTGGGATAATTTTATCTTAACAAGGATCTTTGGATGGTGTAGAGAGGGAATTTGTCACTTGATTTTCAATATGCTCATTGGAAATGGTGGAAGGGATATCTTGATCTTGCTTTGGAAGTGGACAAGATATGGAGCTTGGATGAATAATTTGGTATTGATATGGAAAGGTATCATCTTGGAATAAGTGAAAGGGTATGAGAAAATCCTCATGAGGCTATATGTAATACCCATCCATGTTTTGCTTTTATTTTGTGATGTCGTACTCTTTTAGGCATTGGTTTCAGTTGTTTGGCTGAATTATTTTAGGCCACATTTCATGTGAGTGGATATTATTTCATTTGATGATGATACTTGTTTATGATGTTATGATTTTACCTTATGCATTTGAGGATTGTTGTGGATCTTGGTTGCTTCAAAGTTTCAGGGTTTTCTATTGCTTGTGTGTGTGTGTGTGTTTGGATCTACATTGTGCCAGATCTGTGGTTGAATTGGGCTTGAGAGTTTCAAATCTACTTTCATTCTCCAAGCTACATTCTTCCGTTTCTTACATTGGATTAAAGGTAGGCTTCATTTACCTTGCATGGATTAATTTTCATTGATCAGAGGTTTTCTATGATTGTTATAATGCTTGTTCTTAAATTTGGTCTTTAAAATGGCTCATGGTTGTTTCTAGGTTTTTGGGTGTTTCTAGAAACCCTAGATTCTTACTTCTTTCATTTTCTATCATCTTAGCATTGTAGGATTATGCTGTCGAAATTTCGGGAAGAGATTCCCTCTAGATCTCCTAGAAAATGAAAAATTAAACTCTCTATATAGTTATACTTTGGAATAAAATTAAATTTATGATTAGATGATGTTTCGTTGTTTTGGGTTTTTTTGAGAGGCTTGGATTCATTAATTTCACGATTATGTATTCTTTGGTATATTACAGTTATGCTGCGAAAATTTCGTAATAAGATCCCTCATAAATCTCCTTAAAATAAAAAAATCAATCCCCCTCTATAGTCATAACTATAGGAAAATAAAAATAAAATATCTAGTCTTATGTATTTGCAATGGAAAAATTAAAACATTGAGAAAAATGTACTCTGTAAAAAGTACAGACTGGTGAATAAAAAAATAATTCACCAGAAGTAAAAAAAACAAAAAAACAATGCCCTCTTCCTTTATTTTAACATTTTCCGTTTTCGGAAATTATCTCTTAAGGAAAAATAAATTCCCTTTTTGGGAAAAGTTGAAATGTTCTTCTCATATAATAAGAAAATATATAATAAATAAATAAAATTAAAAAAAAAAGTAATAGTTAAACAGGCTGATTACCCCTGCGCAATGTTATATGTAAAAAGTTTGTTTTAAAAAAAAAATTTAGTTTAAACGTGGGAGGTGGGGAGCGGTGGGCTCCACCTACCCTCTCCACGGGGCACCGGGCCTGTGGCAGCCGGCACTGCCGTAAGGTAGGCCGGACTGCCAGCGGCAGACCCGGTCTGCCCGCGGTTAAATGTCACTACATAGGGAAGGGTGGGGTACGTGGGGACCACGTCCCCCCCCATATTAAATGTTTTTTTTTTAATTTGTTGTTTTTTTTTGTTTAATTTGAATTTTAGTTAATTTTTAACTTAGTTTAATAAAATTTTAATTTAGCTTATTTAACAATTTTTAATTTAGTTTAATAGTTGTGCTAATTTTGTATAGTTTTAAATTCAATATGATAGTTGGTAATTATTGTTTTTTTTTTATTAATATGTATTAATTGTTGATTTTTATTAATATGTTAATTATTAATTTTAATTAATAAAGTTTTATTATTAATTTTAATTAGTATATTAAATGTTAGTTTAAATTAATATATTAGTATGTATTAATATTAATTTCTAAATTAATTGAATTAATTAGATTAATTTGATTTAATATATTATCGTGATTAGGATATTTGAATTACGAGAGGTAGTTTTAAGTAGTTTAAATCGGTTGGTTATAAATTATCTCATATTAAGATATTAGTTAAATGAAGTTTATGCTAGGATTAGCTATGAATGTTTATATGCTTATAGTTCATTTTTTTGTCTTTTAAGACATTTTCTTTTTCTATGCATCTTATGGATCTCTTGTGCTTATTGTGTGGATATCTGGGACATTAGACGACCTGGGATATATACAGAGGATGGGGGGGTGTAATTTATATTGTTGTTACTTCATGGTGTGTGTGTGCTAGATATTACCCTAAACTGACCATGATGACCCTTTCGATTATGTACTTGTATGTGTACCTATGTGTGATCGTTCCTGTTGTATGGGATACCGATTTGGGTTACACTAGGGTTGTGACGTATGTTAGATCTGATAGGATCTTTGAGCCTAGGGTAGGTTACCTAGATGCATAGTAGGAGGTGGCTTGCAATAAGTTATGTGTCCGTAAGAGACTACTAGGGTTTCTTATTGTAGAGTTTCTTAATAAGTGATAATTAAAGACATATTTGAGAGATTAAAATGTATTAATAAGATGTGTCCTCACCCATGCTTGAGTGCTAGTATAGGCTAAGATGGTTTGGAGAA
>MU224333.1:934038-951338 GCA_018584345.1 Thuja plicata | reverse complement strand
ATATATATATATATATTGATATCCATAAGTTAATCTATTCTCCTAATATTAATATCTCATTCATTTTATCTGATCAAAGCTACAAACATCAACAGGAAGTCTCTTGGTCTAACTTTCTTGTTATAGCTCTTTGATATCCTCTTCTAATATGCTTTGAGATGATTGAATGCCACCTTCTGACGTTCATCTAGTAATTCAAGCTCTTGTAGCCGAGATATTCTAATGTTGTTATCAGTAATGAGGCCTTTTAGAGAGACTCGCAAGGTAGGAATCTCAACCTCAATAGGCATTACTGCACTAAAGCAAAGGGCATGGCCCCTATTGGAATTATTATACTTGTGCGATAGGCCCATAAAGCCAGATTATTCTGGAGGTGCCAACTCATCCAGATTTGTGTATCATACGGTGCAGGATCTTGAGAATTGTTTTGTTGGAAGCTTCATCTTGTCCATTACCATGGGGGTAATAAATAGACAACCAATGTTGAATGATCTTGAACTTAGTGCACAAGTTTGTCACATATTTGTTCTTGAATTGTCCTCCATTGTCAGTGATAATAGAGGAAGGTACACCATTTCTACAGATAATGTAGTTTAGTATGAACATAGCTATAGATTTGCCATCAGCTATACTGAGAGGTACTGCCTCAACCCATTTATTAAAATAATCCATAGCAGTGATGATGTACTTATGTCCTCTCGAAGAAGACAGATATATTTGACCCACTAATTCGAAAGCCCACTGTTGAAATGGCCAGAAAGTGATAAAGGGAATAAGTGCCTTGGCTGGAGAATGAATAAAATTACCATGGAGTTAACATTGCTTTCAAGACTTGGCAAACTGTGTAGCTTCCTTCTCCATGTCAGGCCAATAATAACCAGCTCTAATAAGTTTACGAGCCAGTTTCAAACCATTTGAGTGAGAACCACAAATGCCTTCATGTACCTCTTCTAATGCTTGTTTGGACTCATCAGGTTCTAGACACTTAAGGAGGGTACCATCTAGACCTCATCTATACAAGTCATTTGCTACGATGATGTACCATGAAGCACTATGGATAAGGTGATATTTTTCATTTCTAGTATATGTGTCAAGATTAATTTGGTCATGGAAATAAGAGTAGATGTGGTGGTAGTGAGATGAATCATGTCCAATGACTGAACAGATTATCTGGGAGTTAGGGGAGTCATAGGTAGGGTAGCATAATGTCTCCACTAGGAACTTGTGTCTGAAATCATTTTCCAGAATTTGTAACATAGAAGCTAGAGTGGCCATAGCATCAGCCACTTTATTATACACCCTGAGAATTTGCTAAAAAGTAACATGTGCAAAGTATTTCTTAAGGTTGTCAACCATCTTTTTATAGGGTACCAACTTTTCATCTTTTGTTTGATAAATGTCGTTCACTTGATTGATAACCAGTTGTGAGTCTCCAAAGACTTTTAGTTCATCCACTCACCATTCAATAGCGATCTTTAGTCCATTGATCAAAGCTTCATATTCAATGGTGTTATTGGTACAAGGAAACAACATTTTGTATGCCTTCGGTAAGGAGTACCACTGAGGTGTGATAAACAAAATACCAGCTCCTGACCCCTATTGGGTGAATGAACCATCAAAGAACATTGTCCATGTCTGATGTGTGAGAAGCATAATGGACTCATCTTGGAATTCCATCTTTAATGGTTGGTGATCTATAAGAGGTGCTTCAGCCAATTCATCCAGAATCGCCTGCCCCTTAATAGCTTTCCTCTCAATATATGCAATATCAAATTCACTAAGGAGCATGACCCATTTAGCTAGTCTACCTATGAGGGTAGCTTTACTGAGTAAGTATTTCAATGGATCAATATTTGTGATTAGCCTTGTAGTATGAGCCAACATGTAGTGTCGTAGCTTCTAGGAAGCAAACACCACTGCTAAGAAAGCCTTCTCAATTACATAATAATTCATTTCGTAAGAGACCAATATTCTGTTGATGTAGTAAATGGCTCTTTCTTTATGATTTTGATCTTCTTGGGCTAATAGTGCACCTAGAGATGTTTCCGTTGCTAAGATATATAAGATCAAAGGCTTCCCCTGAATAGGAGGAATCAATATGGGCAGATTGGCTAGATATTGTTTAATCTATTGAAATCCTTGTTCACATTCTTTGTTCCAGTCATAAGTCACACCTTTATGCAGATTTTTGGTGAATGGTTGTGACTTGTCAGCTAATTGTGATATAAAACATCGGATAGATTGGAGCCCACCTTGGAGACCTCTGATTTGTTTGATATTATGATGTGGAGACATTTCCATTATAGCTTGTACCTTTGCCAGATCCACCTTGATTCCTTTTGTAGAGATGATATAGCCCAGTAACTTTCCTAAAGTAACCCCAAATGCACATTTCTTAGGGTTAAGACACAGCCTAAATGTTTCCATATGATCTAGTATAGGACCTAGATCAATGAGGTGTGTCTTTCTATCCATACTTTTAGCAAGTGTGTCATGCACGTAGTCCTCCATTGTCCTATGCATCATGTCATGAAATATTGTAGTGATAGCTCTTTGATAAGTAGCTCCAGCATGTTTTAGACCAAAGGGCATAACATTCCAATAGAATTTACCCCATGCATAGGTAAAAGAGGTCTTCTCTTGGTCCTTTGGTGCAATTTTAATTTGATTATAGCCAGAGAAGCTGTCCATTAGCGAATACATCTCATATCCTACTGTCATGTCCACGATCATGTCAATATTGGGAAGTGGAAAATCATCTTTGGGACATGCCAAATTTAAATCTCTAAAGTCTATGCAGACCCTGATAGATTTGTCATGTTTAGTTACTGGGACTATATTAGAGATCCACTCTACATAATCAATCGCTCAGATGAACCCAAGTTTTATAAGTTTTCCCAATTCTTCCTTGATCAATAAAGCCACATGCAGATGCATCTTTCTAAGTTTTTATTTGACAGGTTTCACACCTGGAGCTATTGATAAGTGATGCATAATGAGATCAGGATCCACACCCAACATGTCTGAATACATCCATGCAAAATTTATCTTTTTCTCCTAGAAGAATTCTGTGAATTCCTTAAGTTCCTCTGTAGATAATGACTTGGCCACATGAATGATGTGTGGATGCTCTTCTATTCCCAGATTTATCAGCTGAGTTGGTTCAATTAACACTGATGAGCATTCCTGGAAGTGACTTAGAAGTGCATCAAGTATCTCATCCTCAGGTGCCTCAGATAGGTTTTCACCTTTGGATACATCTTTTCTTTTTACTTTTTTTTGGCTTTGATACTGCCACAATGTGGTTTCACCATCAGAGCGCCTATTTTTTCTTCTTTTAATTTTCTGACTAAGATACTTGATGTCTGCCTCGGTCATGCTGACACTTTCTTCACTAGTGGAGGACGTTACAGGATCAACAACATGAAGGTAGCAGGTTAGAGTGTAATCATTCTAGAATGTAAGGAGTTCACTGGATGAAGAAGGGGAATTCCAGTCTATTAATTCAGGATGTTGGAGGGGGAGAGATGTGACAGGTTCAAGTGCATTCATAGTATAGTCATTGAAAGCATTAACTAGTAAGCTAAGAGCTAAACTGAACTCATCCAAAGGTGTGTTTGAATCCTTTTGATTTATAAAGACTGAAGTAGAAGATATGTTAACACCTAAAGACTTGGACTCATTAGACCTTTCACTAGACCCCTCACTTACATCGAGAAGTCTTTCATATAAAATCCTACTGACAAACTATCAAACTCATACTCATGAGATTCTATATCCGAACTCTGACTTGGGTGCTTGCACCATGAAGGTTTTTGAGTTCTTGTAAGACTAGCTTGTTCTTGTTTCAACCGCTCTTGAAATTATGGTGGCATGTACCGTTCACCTTGGAAGTTAGGATCTTGTAAGTCTTTCCATTGCTCAAAGGTTAGGTCTCAAATGGAGTGGTTTGATCAAAATCACTATTAGTTTTAGATGTACTGATGCATGGTAAAAATTTATCTAGCTCAGCAAAGAATGCAGCCAGGTTTGGAGGAATGGGATAAGGAAAGCAATCCTCATCTGAGCTATCTTCTATAGTGTCGACTGTAACTGTACCTTTAGGTTTTGGTGAAGGTTCTATTTCTAGCACAAATTTATTGATCCCTAGATGAAACAGGACCTTTTTGAAACCTAAACTAGTGGTGTCTTTTGTCTTTTAACCTATAGCTTGAATAGGTTCAAGTAACCCGTTACCATTCACCCCTATTGGGCCACTCCCTTTGTACCCAAAACATTTCATAATCTTAAGACCTTCATTATTGGGATTTAATTCATGAGTAGGAGCAGTCTATTCAGCTATGTTCTTTCCTTTACAAAGCCAAGCCTTGATAGCTCTTTCCTCGTCTTCATCTTCCAATGGTGTAGCAAACCATACAAATGCACCCTCATAAACTATCTTAGGAGTAGCGGAATATTTTTTGTACTTAGAAGGTCTCCCATAAGAGCGAGGAGACAAGGGTAGAGCTTATAATGATAGCATAGGTTCTATTTGATATCCCCCCATGTCTATGTCTATGATTTTCAGTGTTTGTTCCATGTCTTTGAGCTTGGCATCACAGAGTTCTGTGTATTCTCTATTAGTTGGAACAAGACTGTCAGCTGAATGAGTGAGAGCAATACAAGAAGAACCCATACTAGCGGGAACTGTCACCTCTATGCCTTGAAAAGAAAAATTGATAGACTAATGGTATGTAGAAGGAACCACTTGCATCTCATGGATCCATGGTCTTCCTAGTAATATATTATACGCAAGAGGAAGGTATAGCACCTGACATGTGACATTTCTTTCAACTGGGCCAACCCAAATTAGGAGCACAACTAGACCTTTAGATTGTCTCTCTTCTTCATCATAGGATTTTATGATAATTCTTTTATGAGAATCTATGTGATCCTCACCATAACCTAGCTGAGAAAGAAAATGAGCGGAGCAAATATTAAGACTAGAACCATTATCAATGAGCACGCGGTGGACTAGCTATTTACCAATCAAGACTTCTATGTGCAGGGGAGCATTATGCGGGTGACTAATTGAATGATCATCTTCTTCAAAGAAGGATAAATAATGAAGTGAGGTCAAGTGACCCACCATGGATTGAAACTGATCGAGATTGATATCTTTGGGGACATTAGGTTCAGTGAGAGCTTTCTCCAGAATCTGCCTATGAGCAGGTGAGATTTTCAATAGCTCAAAAATAGTTATCTGAGCATTGGTCCTTTGAAGCTGGTCAAGAATACTATAACCAATAGTAGGAGGTGTAGGGACCACCTTCATGGTTTTGTTGGTAGAGCCAACAACAGTCTTATCTGTAGTTTTCTTGCGTGTGGACATAGCAGCAGGAGGATTAGGACCCTTCATAGAGATTCTAGCATTAGATATAGTAACAATGTTCGCACAATCTCGAGATGTTTTATATTCAGATAATCGAGACCTAGGGCCTTTCAAGACAAACAGGGTTCTGGGTTTAGAAGCATTCCCACTTCCCTTGCTAGTAAACATATTGCAATATTCCACTTCCACTGGTTCAATCATGTTGATCACATTATCATAAGTGGTATGTGTGTAATTAACTTTGGCATTATTATTCTGAGCATTGGAGGATTCACCTTTCTTGTGACAAGGAAAGGGATCTTTGAATGCTTGATGATCTAAATTCTTGTTATGATTCTCCACAATGATAACCTTGTTATCATTCAAATCTTGGACTTTGTGATGCAATTGGAGACATGTAGTAGTCTTATGACCTTTATTTTGATGGTAGTCACAGTAAGCATTCTCATTCCACCAATGAGGTCATGGTTATGGATTGTATAGACATTTCTCCAAAGGAGTAAGAATCTGATTTTGCACCAAAGTTTTAAAAACCACATCAAGTGGTTCTCCCAAAGAGGTAAATTCACGCTTGGGTCGTGCTACCCAAGGTTTGTTGCCAGAAAATTTAGAAGGCTATTGAGTATTGGTTGTAGCCTTTTCAACAACTTTGGTCGCTTGTATACCAAATGTAAGATTAAAGACCGGTTTCAAAGAAGTTGAAGTCACGCTATCGACCACACCATCATTCACAACATCCCTATTTGTTTTGGAAAATTTCCCTTTATCTTTGTTGGAAGATGAGGGATTTTGTTTGTTATCTTTATTCAAGGTCAATTCACCTTTTTTAACCATGAATGCTTCTATTCTCATATCTTGTTTTATAATACTATCAAAATTAAGAGGACCCTAGAGTTGTACTTGATACCCAAAATTAGGGGTGAGATTATCCAAGAATATATCGAGTTTCTCAGACTCAGGTATTTTGCGAGGGTACTTTGTGCAAAGTTGTCTCCATCTTTGGAGAAACATTAAGAATGGTTCCCCTTGCTTTTTCTTAAGGTTGCAAAGGTCCCTTATGTTGACAGGATGTTGAATATTATGATAATAGTGTTGTATAAAGAGATTGACAATCTTGTCAAAATTCTTGATACTAGTGGGTAGTCGCGAGAACCATTCCATGGCGGGTCCACCCAAAATTCGTGGAAAGAGACACATCAAATATGTTTGATCATGTATAAACTCCATCAATAAGGCACCAAATTCTCTTAAATGATCCTGAGGATCAGCGGTGCCTAGATACTTGTCATATTTGGGGAGTTCTATACCTTTGGGAAAAGGTGGCATAACAATGCTCTTATCAAACAGAAAAGGACATATACTTTCTATTGTAAACTGTTGCGTTGGTTTGTCCTTATCTTTCCTAAGTTGGCTAATTTGACCTTGCATGTCTTGAATTATCTTATGCAACTTGGAGGTCTCACTTTCCTCTTCCTTAGCAACAAGCGTTTCCACTTGGAAGTTTGCAGGTAACTTGACCCCTTGTTTTTCCAAATCTAGGAAGTATTTTTCTTTGTCTTCTGCAAGGAGTATTTCCATCATTTTGATAAGAGCTTTATTAGAATTTTTTGTGTCTATGTCATTTTGAGTTATTGGCTCATCATAATTGACAAGGATTTCATAAATACTATAAGTCTGATCTTGACCTTGGTGATGTTCTTATTCTTGATGACCTTGTTCATGTTGGGATTGGTCATGACCTTGCGTGTAATCAAAAGGAGATGTCATCTTGTCAACAAGAGATTGTTCTGTGTGTACTCCTTTAGTATGAGTGTGAGTATCATGTGGAGGACTCATATCCAATGTGCTCTTTGGCGAATCAAAAGGATTGAAGTGTTGAAAAGGATCACTAAGGTAATGAGGATCGTAAATGGGATCAACCCAAATGGGTGATTTTTTGAAGCCTAGTTGATTTGAAAGAAATGGATTATGCTGATCTTGAAACAACAAATTAGAACAAAAATGAAGCACTAGTTTTTGATTAGGACTCAGATCTGTACTAAATGGGGAAGAGGAACGTGAGGATCCCTCTTGATTATCAAATTGAATAACAGGTTCAGAATGATCTTTTCCTTGATTACAAGGTTTACTTCTACCTACTCCAGAATCGCATATGGGAAAAATATTACCGCTCCTAGTCGTAACAGGCATAGACAAAGTTGATATGAGAGGAAACTTAAGATCTAACTCAGAACTTTGTCTCTAGAGGTTTGAAAAAAAATAGGTAACAGGCTAGAACAGCCAAGGTGTGAAGTATGGCTAGAATAGCCGAGATATGACTATCATGTTGCAAGGTACAAAAAATACAAGAAAATAGGATGGAGACAAAGAGACAAGACAAGTTTGAGTATTAATCAATTAGTTCACAATTCAAAACAACTAGTTTCAGAATGAAAACAATGAGGACATAAGCAATCAGACCCTAGACAAAAGGCAGATTAGGAAAAAAGTTCACCAGTTAATGGGAAAAAGGTCACTATTTTGGACACCAAGCTATAGATTCATGCTAGGAAATGCCTCGCCGCATGAGAAAGTGCTAAAATTTGCATGATAAATTTTCATCTCGCGTGAACAAGTGCCAGGTTTCTGAAAGTTCACGCAAGAAAAGACCAAATTTCGGTAAATGGACTCAGTTTTTGAGGTAAAAACTAGATTTTGAGACATAGCAGGAACTGTTCTCTAACAAAATTTTTAGGTTCGGGAAAGTTTTATGATGATATAAATCAGCAATCTCTGTTTCAAGGTGACAAGCACTCATTTACAGACACAAAGTTTCAATCAAGCAGTGGTGATACAAGCAGTAGTTGTAAACAATTCTACCAAGGACAAAGAAACTTGGCAGAATAATGGGAGTCTTTGTTTGATGATGATTCGGATAGTTTAAGACTCAAGAACAAACACTCAATTATCCCTACAAAGAAAATTGGTTGAGAAGACAAAATTTGTGCCCCGCTATCTTATGTGCATGCGTGCACCTCACACAGCAGTGTCACCCTTGAAAGAGCACCCGCGTTTTTGGTGTTTCCAAGGACTAAGTACTGTTACCCAAATTTTTTACATGTGGGAGCAGTCATAACAGTAAAAAATTTGCATAAAGATACATCCCTTTAACATTACTCTTCAGCCAATACAGATGAATACATTACTATTACATTCATATTATCATATTTTATTTGTACTCTAAGTTTTGATCAAATTCACACTTTCATTATCATAAATGATCATTACATTGTGCATTCATACTAAATGTATTAGACAAGTGTTCCTTCAAGGTCACATATTTCATACTGAAACTTAAAGGACATATGTAGAAAAGAAAGTAAGAAGGAAGCATGATGAAGTCTAGGGTCTATGTATTCCCTTTAAGAGGTCTTCTAGTTTCTGGAGTTGTTCATCTGAAGTCTTCATGTCCTTGGTCATGTCTCTGATTGTCCTGTACTCTAGGTCTTCTGTTGTTCCTATTTCCTACAGCATCATGGTGGAAAACATGTTAGATCCAATTGGAGCTAAGCAATACATAAAATCCTAAAAGACACCATGCATCAGTCAAACTCCCTGAAATACATGTTTACTGATGATATCAATATGGTACAAAGATATGCATGTACATTGACAAAATAATAATATCAAACAGACATATCTTTATGAAATTTTTTGCTATATTTGAAAGATGCAGTGAGTGTCATGACCCCGTGTTCGAACTTCACTAAGTAACATTCTGGTGTTTTTTGAATGTCACAAGCCCATAATTGAACTTCATTAACAGTGAACAAACATTTTCATCTTGTTATACTTATCATATTAAGTGCAGATTCAACATCAATGACAATTGTATACAGTGGACAAAGCTACAGGAGCAAGATGAACAGAAGATGTAAAATATGTATAAACTAGAGTAGAAGTGTTTTCATGCAGCCATTCTGAAAAGAGAAATTATTTCTTCATCTTCAGAATTCTCGGTCAAGATTTTGGGGCTTCATTTCTATGTTATCATAGTATATGCTGAGGAAGATACAAAATTTGATAAAGTTACAGTTGACAGTAATACAAACATTTTGTGAAAATCGGAAATATGCTCCTAGTATGTAATCAAAATGTTCACAAGCTTCATGTACAGTGGAGAGGATGTCATTTATCTGCTAGTTATGGGCTCAAGCTTAAAAAATAAGCCATATTTTCATAAATATCAATTTTCAGTGCTTATTGTCAATGAGTTCTTGTTATTTTCTAAAACTGTGCTTAATATTTTGGCATTTGAAGCTGAGGAAAAATAGTTATGACAACTTCATATGATGCCCAAAAGTTATATACTAGATTTCTAGTTGTCAACAGGTATGAAGGAAGATTTTTATTGATAAATTTTAAAAACCCATAACCACTACTGGTTTACAATATGAGCTCACAATTTTTTGATAGTCACAACAGCATAAAAGATGTATTTACAGCTGTAATGCAAATGTTTCAAATAGTCTCAGGTTTATAAGGTTTGAATCCATATATGGTTTGAAAAATGAATTAATAATAGTGCAGCCTGAGTGTGATATGTTCACAGCTTGCTAACAAAGAACAGTTTGACAAATATACAGTTCAACAGAGATATATAAACAATGGATGCCATGAAACATGATATGGGCTCATGGCTATACAAGTAAAAGAGAAATCTCAGTGTATCCGAGTTCATGCAAGGTAAGAGTTAAAACCTACATTTTGACTGTTAAATACAAAGATATAAACTATGATTCATTAACCGTGAGTACATTTATTAAAATAAATAGTCAAAATTTCAAACAACAGTGAGAAAATAGTTAACAAGGAGAACCCATGACTTATGCATGGTCAAACTTTCATGCTATTCATTGCAAAAGATAAACAGAGAGTTTGAATGAATGAACTTATGGTTTGATCAATTTTGAGTTTGTTTTTGATACTGAGTTCCTAGAATATAATAGCCAGTGATCTCCAGTGCAACAAAGGGTTTGAATCTAGCAAGACTAGTTCATTCACAGTCAATTTCGAGCTTCTTCAAAGACTTTCAAACTCTTTCCTGTATGTTAGGGTTTCATTTCCCCTAAATCTTCTTTGTGAAGAATAAGATAACTCAAGTGCGTGATCAAATGAAGATGATAGAATTTGGAGTCCACCAAGTTGCAAGAGCCTTTAATGAATTTGTAGATGTTAGTTCCAGCAAGTGCTTTGAAAACCGAGAACATGCCACCTATTACTCTCATCGATATGTGTATTTGCAAGTGGATTGAAGTCATGTCGACTTTCCCACATTGCATATAGTTTAAACTTAGAATCCTTTATCTAAGTTAGGAGATGAGGGTAGGTTAGTTAATACTAGATTTTTATTTAATATTAATTTCTTTTCTTAATTTTGGCAATTTTATTTGTAAAAGGATTTAATTCCTTATATTAAGCCAAAACTTAGGGAGGGGGCATTTAGAAGAAGTTTGTAAAAAGGCTTAGTTAGTGGCACATTTTTTGGCACTTTTTTTTTTTTTTGGCTAAAATTGGGCATTCTTGAAAGGCTTAGATTTTCATATTTAAGTCTAGGTCTTCATATTTATGGCATGGATCATCCCTTAAAATTAAGGATATGTTTTTTGGAGGGGGCTTGACTGGAAGCTAAGTTTTAGGCATGATTTTGGCCTAAAAATCAGGGTTATCTTTCTGTTTGAGGGAGATTTTTTGGAGGGAGATGTCATTTTCAAAATAAGCCATGTGGGCTATTTAGTTGGGCTTCTACTTCATAGTTAGGGAGTCAAATTTGGTGGATAATTAGCTTTAGTGAATTTCAAATTCCTATTGCTATGGATCCATTTTTTTTTTTTGTATTCCATTGTAAGTGCATACTTGTAATTTGGATTTTGTGCAAGAGGATTTCATCATTCCTTGCCATTGATTCTGGAATTCATGTATGTAGTTTATACACATATTTTTGAGAAGAATACAATTGCCTCACTTTCACATACTTCTTGTTGTGGTCATTGCTCATAGTTCCTTTTCAATTTTCTGCATATAAGAGTAATACTTTTGCAATATATTTTAGTGAATTATATTAATTCCTATTTCATATTACAGAAATATAAGCCTTTTGTGGAATGTGCATGTTGTTAATGGAAGAAGTATTGCTTGTGGTCAAAACCCTAGTTGTCACCTTTTCAATAAACCTATGTTTTGAGTAGTGCATGATAGTCCAAAGATCCATCAGAGTATGACAAGTATATGTCATTTTGAAGCTTCAAAAAGAGTATGAATATCCCTGGTGTATCACCTTTCTTTTATGCAAGTTTAGTTACAAATCCCTTTCTCCTTTTTCCCAATTCAATTTTCAATCAAGAAGTGATATACCATATTTTATAGGAACCATCCTAGAATTCAGAGATTTCTCTTAATTCATAGTCTACCCACAGCTAGGAGAGGTTTCCATTGTTAGGATGGAATTGTCATGTAGCCCTAATGCCTGAGTTAGGGTGACAATTCTAAACTTGAATAGTTTTTGGCATGCCCAGTGGGACCAAGAGGTCATAGATTTCACAATTCTTGCTGGTTTTGATATGCATCTAGTAGGTTGCAAGCCTTTAAGAGGTCAATGTTATGCATATCTGGCAGCTCTAAGGTTATATCTACTAGTTTTATGAAGATTTGGTGCCTAAGAAGGATTACTATCCTCCATTTTATGGAGATGTTTCTGCATGTTCTCAATATCAACCATATCAGTATGGCCCTACTACTATTTTTGTTCCAGAATTTGAAGGAAAACACTCATCTCATGTTTGTCACCCTCTAGCCCAGTAGCAAGTTTCTTGGCAGCATGCATACCAGCAGCCACAAACGGGTTTCTTTGATGATTCTCAAAATTATTCCTAGCATGTTCCAAACATGAGCCTTGATGATATTCTGAAGAACTTTCAAGAACAAATGAGATTTGTGGAGAAAGAGCAAGAGTATGGCATGCATCAAGAGGAGATATCTTATCAAGCTCACGTACACTAGCAAGAGATGGAGGGTCAAAGGTATGAGTAGGAGTTGACTTCCAAGCAAGTTGCATTTAAAGAGGAACAAATGAGGCAGTTAATGAAAAAATTACAAGAGCTAGAAGCTCAAGCAACTTCTTGTGCTTTTAGTCAGCCTACAATCCAAGAAGGATATAAGCTGAAAATTCCAAGTTAAAAGCCTACAAAAGAAGTGAGACAGCCCCTACAAGAGCCCTTGATAGAGCATGATCAACCAGCCAACTTTATTGACTCTCAGTCAGAGAAGTGTAATGTAGCTGAGCCAGATAAGCAAGATACTAAGTTGTCATGGCAGCCCTCATGGACTAAGCACCCTGGCTTCCAAATGCAAAATCTTATCAAGGTGGTTACATGTGAGTCATCTCCAGATTAGGAAGCTAAGAAGGAGGTTATTAGCTCAAATTTGATAGAACAAGAAGTATTGGATTCAGTTGCAGATCTTCCTGTATATTCTAAGATGGATAGTCAACAAATTGCATCACTGGCTACAGAAGACTCTTTTGACCAGCAAGAGGTGGTTGTACTTCTCTTTGAGGACTTACCCTCTTTTGTAGATCAAGAGAAAGAAGAGGAGATTCTGGTCACTTCAGTACAACAGGGTGTCCATGATCAAGAAACTGATCAAAGCTTAGAAAATTGTTTTGACAACATTATTGTAGATTTCTATGAGAAGCTTGAGAGGCTAGAATTTGTGCCTATTCAAGTGTGCTCTGTTGTGGAGGACATTCTTTCTAATGATTATGTGCAGGAAAGCAAGTTGGAAACAAGTGCTCTAGATTACCAGGAGATCAGTAGTTTTGATGAGTTCCTAGTTGACTTGACAGAAGATGATGGTATTTTGACCATGGAGGAGGAATTGACATGGATGCTAATGATGCAAGACAACCATGAGAAACCAGACAAAATATGTGAAAACAACAAAGAGAGCCCCAATTTTATGCTCTCAAGAGGCTATCCAATCCGATATATGTCCTAGTTGGAGAGTAAAGGAGAGTCCTCATTTACAACAACTCACGTTTGTGAGGAGGTTGATTAGAAAGATCGAGTACAACACGATGATTTAGATTTCCATTAGAAGAGTGAAGTAAGTCAAAACACTTATTCTTTTTGAAATATTGCATGACCTGGTTGTATATACTTCATTGTTCAGTTTTTTGGTATTTTCCAATAAGCATGTGCATTATTGCAATTTGAGGAGGAAAGGAAAATATTTCAATGAGCCAGTAAATGGTTTTGTTTAGCAGAACTTATGGCTGGTTAGGTTAGGATAGGTTAGTTTTCCAGTTTCCCTAAGTGTTGTCAAGCACATTTAGGTCAGTTTTAGTTTTAGTTTTAGTTTTCCCAGTTTTCAATAAGTCTTCAAGTTTGCAAGGTCTTCCAAGGTTGCTATCCTAATCTGCAAACACTAGGAAATCATTCCTAAATGATCAAGGATACATCTACAATTGGTGATAATGAAGTTTTTTTCTTCAATACCAAAAATCATAAATATACACGCAATCATTGGGAAATGGTTTTCTTATATCCACAAATTAGGTTTAGGGTTTCCGTAGGTGATCAATAGACTCAATGCCCAATGGATTTTTTAGGCTACTGGTCCCAATGTCAAGCAGGCAGAAATCCATTAGAGGTCACCAGAATTCTTACCCAAATTTTTCACATGCGGGATAACAGTCATAACAGTAAAAAATTTGCATAAAGATACATCCCTTTAACATTACTGTTCAGCCAAAACAGATGAATACATTACTATTACATTCATATTATCAAATTTTATTTGTACTCTAAGTTTTGATCAAATTCACACTTTCATATTCATAAATGATCATTACATTGTGCATTCATACTGAATGTATTAGACAAGTGTTCCTTCAAGGTCACATCTTGCATACTAAAACTTAAAGGACATATGCAGAAAAGAAAGTAAGAAGGAAGCATGATGAATTCTAGGGTCTATGTATTTCCTTTAAGAGGTATTCTAGTTTCTGGAGTTGTTCATCTGAAGTCTTCATGTCCTTGGTCGTGTCTCTGATTGTCCTGTACTCTAGGTTTTCTGTTGATCCTGTTTCCTGCAGCACCATGGTGGAAAAAATGTTAGATCCAATTGGATCTAAGCAATACATAAAAGCCTAAAAGACACCATGCATCAGTCAAACTCCCTAAAATACATATTTACTGATGATATCAATATGGTAGAAAGATATGCATGTACATTGACAAAATAATAATATCAAACAAACATATGTTTATGAAATTTTTTGCTATATTTGAAAGATGCAGTGAGTGTCACGAACCTATGTTCAAACTTCACTAAGTAAAATTCTGGTGTTTTTTGAATGTCATGAGCCCATGCTTGAACTTCATTAACAGTGAACAAACATTTTCATCTTGTTATACTTATCATATTAAGTGTAGATTCAATATTAATGACAATTGTATACAATGGACAAAGCTATAGGAGCAAGCTAAACAGAAGATGTAAAATATGTATAAACTAGAATAGAAGTGTTTTCATGCAGCCATTTTGAAAAGGGAAATTATTTCTTCATCTTCAAAATTCTCAGTCAAGATTTTGGGGCTTCATTTCTATGTTATCACAGTATATGCTGAGGAAAATACAGAATTTGATAAAGTTGCAGTTGACAGTAATACAAAAATTTCATGAAAATGGGAAATATGCTGCTAGTATGTAATTAGAATGTTCACAAGCTTCATGTACAGTGAAGAGGATGTCATTTATCTGCTAGTTATGGGCTCAAGCTTAAAAAATAAGCCAGATTTTCAGAAATATCAATTTTCAGTGCTTATTGTCAATGAGTTCTTGTTATTTTCTAAAACTGTGCTTAATATTTTGGCATTAGAAGCCGAGGAAAAATAGTTATGACAACTTCGTATGATGCCCAAAATTTATATACTAGATTTCCAGTTGTCAATAGCTATGAAGGAGGATTTTTATTGATAAATTTTAAAAACCCAAAACCACTACTGGTTTACAATATGAGCTCAGGGTTTTTTGACAGTCACAACAACATAAAATATGTATTTATAGCTGTAATGCAAATGTTTCAAATAGTCTCAGGTTTATAAGGTTTGAATCCATATATGGTTTTCAAAATAAATTAATAATAGTGCAGCCCAAGTGTGATATGTTCATAGCTTGCTAACAAAGAATAGTTAGACAAATATAAAATTCAATAAAGATATATAAACAATGGATGCTATGAAACATGATATGGGCTCATAGCTATACAAGTAAAAGAGAAATCTCAGTGTATCCGAGTTCATGCAAGGTAAGAGTTACAAGCTATAGTTTGACTGTTAAATACAAAGATATAAACTGTGATTCATTAACCATGAGTACATTTATTAAAAGAAACAATCATAATTTCAAACAACAGTGAGACAACCGTTAACAAGGAGAACCCACAACTTATCCATGGTCGAGCTTTCATGTTATTCATTGCAAAAGATAAACAGAGAGTTCAAATGAATGAACTTACGGTTTGATCAATTTTGAGTTTGTTTTTGATACTGAGTTCCCATAATATAATAGCCAGTGATCTCCAGTACAACAAAGGGTTCAAATCCAGCAAGTCTAGTTCATTCACAGTCAATGCTGAGCTTCTTTAGAGACTTTCAACCTCTTTCCTGTATGTTAGGGTTTCATTTCCCCTAAATCTTCTTTGTGAAGAATAAGATAACTCAAGTGTGTGATCAAATGAAGATGATAGAATTTGGAGTCCGCCAAGTTGCAAGAGCCTTTAATGAATTTGCAGATGTCAGTTCTAGCAAGTGCTTTGAAAACTGAGAACATGCCACCTGTTACTCTCATCGATATGTGTATTTGTAAGTGGATTGAAGTCATGTCGACTTTCCCATATTGCATATAGTTTAAACTTAGATTCCTTTATCTAAGTTAGGAGATGAGGGTAGGTTAGTTAATATTAGATTTTTAATTAATATTAATTTCTTTTCTTAATTTCGGCAATTTTCTTTGTAAAAGGATTTAATTCCTTATATTAAGCCAAAATTTAAGGAGGGGGCATTTAGAGGAAGTTTGTAAAAAGGCTTAGTTAGTGGCACATTTTTTGGCACTTTTTTCTTCTTTTTTTTTGGCTAAAATTGGGCATTCTTGAAAGGCTTAGATTTTCAGATTTAAGTCTAGGTATTTATATTTAGGGCATGGATCATGCCTTAAAATTAGGGATATGTTTTTTGGAGGGGGCTTGACTGGAGGCTAATTTTTAGGCATGATTTTGGCCTAAAAATCAGGGTTATCTTTCTGTTTGAGGGAGATTTTTTGGAGGGAGATGTCATTTTTAAAATAAGCCATGTCGGCTATTTAGTTGGACTTCTACTTCATAGTTAGGGAGTCAAATTTGGTGGATAATTAGCTTTAGTGAATTTTGAATTCCTATTGCTGTGGATCCATTTTTTTTTTTTTGTATTTCATTGTAAGTGCATACTTGTAATTTGGATTTTGTGCAAGAGGATTTCATCATTCCTTGCCATTGATTCTAGAATTCATGTATGTAGTTTATACACATATTTTTGAGAAGAATACAATTGCCTCACTTTCACATACTTCTTGTTGTGGTCATTTCTCATAGTTCCTTTTCAATTTTATGCATATAAGAGTAATACTTATGCAATATATTTTAGTGAATTACATTAATTACTATTTCATATTACAGAAATATAAGCCTTTTGTGGAATGTGCATGTTGTTAATGGAAGAAGTATCACTTGTGGTCAAAACCCTAGTTGTCACCTTTTCAATTAACCTATGTATTGAGCAGTGAATGATAGTCCAAAGATCCATCAGAGTATGACAAGTATATGTCAGTTTGAAGCTTCAAAAAGAGTTTGAAT